>MIQA02003011.1:0-37916 GCA_001887855.2 Sclerospora graminicola | reverse complement strand
GTACCGCGTGGTGAAAAAGACATACACACTTTTTTAATTTCGCACCACCCAAAAGGCAACCTGTCCCACACAAAAGAAGACCGTTACTCCCCTCATAAAAAAAAACAAATCCTCCCCAGAAAATGCCAAAAACGCGTAATTTAACTGCTGAGGAGAAGGCCAGAATAATGGGGATGCGGGAAGGTGGCTTGAAAGGTGCTCAGATTGCTCAAAAGCTTGGCATGCCCAAGGAGACAATTTACACAGTGTTCCGCAACGTAGACGCTCGTGGCACGGTTGTCCCTGCCAAGTCTCCTGGAAGACCTCCTAGCTTGACAGAGCGTGACAAGAGAAGCCTGGCTCGTGAACTTGCAAGCAACCGACGTGCACCTCTTGCTGAAATCGCTGCCAACCTGCCAACGAAAGTGTCCACCCGGACTGTCCAAAAAGCTGTTCATGAGCTAGGCTATCACTCGCGTGTGGCAGCTAAAAAGCCGTTCCTGGCCTTGAAGCACAAGGAAAATCGACTGAAGTTTGCAAAAAAACACAAAGACTGGACTATTGACGACTGGAAACATGTTGTGTGGACGGACGAATCAACATTTGAAATTGGGGAGAATACACGCAGAGTTCGCGTTTGGCGTAAAACTGAAGAACGCTACAAGGCAGAGTGCCTAGTCCCAAGTTTTAAAAGCGGAAGGACATCAGTAATGGTCTGGGGAGCTTTCTGTGGTGACAAGAAGTCAGAATTGGTCATCATGCCCCCGGGCAGGCGCACAGCGGTCGACTTTGTTGAGTTTGTTTATAAGCCAGGGATGAACCCTTTTCTCAGCACTTTTGAAAATCCTGCGGGCCTGATACTCATGGAGGATGGGGCACCAGTCCACCGCAGCAAGGTCCCTGAAGAGTGGAGACGTCAAAGAGGCATTGTAAAATTAGAATGGCCCGCACAGAGCCCAGATTTAAACCCGATTTAAAATATATGGATGGTTATGAAAGATCACGTCCAAAAACAAAAGCGACCCAAGAATGCAGACGAGATGAAGCTCGCCCTGGCGCGGGTATGGGAGGCTATTGCTGGTGAAAAACTGGATGCATTGGTGGCATCCATGCCCGAGCGCATGAAGGCTGTACTAAAAGCAAAGGGCGGTTCTACTCACTGGTAAATGATAGACCACTGCACACACCGTAATTGAGTTACATACACAAAAATACCACCAAATGATAGCCAGAATATACGTCCAAATTTTTTGTAAATGGGTCACCTGGCTGTGGGTGACAGGTGTCAAGCAATGGTTAGTGGAAGCAAAAAAATGTGTGTTGTGTGCCTGCAGATATTAAAAAAGTGTGTATGTTTTTTTACCACGCGGTACAATATTGCAGAAGAAACATTACTTGAATGGCATAATTATACCTATGGAACGCTTTGATTGGACAACCATCCGGCTCAGGACGGAAAAAATGACAAGCAAAAGACTACCAAATCCGATGAGGCGGAGGAAAACGACACTAAGGAGATTGTAGACGCAGAGCAGAAGAGGACCAGAAAGAGGAGGGCTGTGGATGAGACCTACCCCAAGACAGAAGCGGATGTAACCGTAGCAGCAGCTCCGGTTAAACGGGACTTGTTTGCAACAGGTACAGCGGAGCAAATGGAGGTAGCTCAAGGGGAGAACCAGACATTGTTTCTAGACAGGTGTGAAATTCGATGCTAACGGTTTGACCGCATAAAAAGAAGCCCCATTTCCAACATTTGACGCGACACCGAAGGTGTGGCTGAATGCAGCAAAAAAGGATCGATTAGCATTGATCCAACGTTTGGAGCGTTTTAATAGTCCGCACCTTATTATAACGAGGTTAAATCGGGAAGTGAGCTGGCCAGAGATTGGCGACATCAGTACTGGGACGCCATGATTACACTGGGAACGTCCAGTGGCGCGAATCCCTTTATCGAGCAGATGGTGAAAGACTGGGCACACAGAGTAAGTATTGTTCAAGGAGAAAGTCAACGGGAGGCGTTACGGGCAAGCGGACAGCATTGGAACTTCTCAAAAAAGGCAAAAATATTGTATAACGCTCTTTGGATGTTATGTGGCCCACATCGTCATTATAATTTCGCACTCATAGCTCTTTGCGCGCACGTGTATGCGCAACAACTGGCGGCACTAACGGGAGAAGCAGCACTACCACATGACCCGATATGGGTTAAAATCAGGAGGTTCCAGACAGCACGGGTGCGAGTGCCACAGTTTCAGGCTCTGGCACGGCGACTGGACCTAGATGACGGCTCTGTGTGGAAGGACATTACTCTTTATTTCCTAACAGCCATTACTAATTTTTCTGTGCCAGACAGGGAAACGGAACTGGTTGATATAGAGAATGGGCGATCAGGACAGCAGAGAGGTGATCAAGCACACCATTGTTACTAAGGGCACGCCACGGAATCACCGGGGCGAGGACCTATCCAAGAGATTATGGATACGATGGATTTGTATAGTCGGTTGACGGTGGCCACAGTGGAAACGCAGGAACATCAACAACAGGGCGATAGATTAACAGAGGCAGGAGCAGAATTTTGACTTATTACGCAAAATGTTCGAGGTTTCTCGGCTGGCACAAGGTATACCTGGTTACAAGCTTGGAGAAATATACCGGTCGTGAGAAGATCTTTGTGTATCGTTGTTCAAGAAACCCATATCACAAGTCAGGAAGAAGCGCTAGATCTAACGAAGAAGTGGGACCTCATGTGGAATCATAAGGATTAGAACCACCGATTGGCTTTTGGAGTTTAGCAGAGACGAAAAACGGGGGGGGGGTAGGAATACTTATCACTCCTTTGCCAGGCTGGACGATTAGACCGTAGAAGAGAGGGTCTTGGTCTGCTCGCATAATTGCGCTAGCAATGAATGACTGGAAATTTGTGAACATTTACGCCCGCCCCGTCTGTAGGTGATGGAGAAAGATCAATCTTTTATCGAGACATGGGGTCGTGGCGGCTAGAGAAGTATTCGAAGGTAATCTTGGGCGAAGATTTTAACTGTGTCGAGATGCCCACACGAGATCGCACTGGATCGAATCGACGGAGAGCTACAGAATGTCCTGAACTGTCACGATTAATTGGTGTGTGGAAATTGCAAGACGCAGCGTTAGTACGGTTCTCTTCCTGTAAGATGGACGTTATAGCTGAATTTAATGAAATCACGTTTTGGAGGGGTGAATCCGCTAGTTGTATAGACAGATTCTATGTACCTGATCATTGTTTTGAGTGGGTGAAGAAGGTGAAGACGAGCCGGCCGGGATTGCCTTCCGATCATGACCAAGTAGAAGTTCATTTACCCTGTCAGAAAGGGGCGTTAAAGAACACACGGAACAAGCATTTTCGTTTACAATATCCTATACGGGGTGCAGGAAAGAAACGAGCACAAGACGAGATTCGAGCGGAGATGGATACTAAGACATTCTACGTGCAGACAGGAGCGGCCACTTGGGATAGATTGCGGGACCTGTGGATATCTGCAATAATTCAGGTTAGAAATCGGGTAGCACAACGAAGAAGACGTCACGCCAAATATTTAGAACAAGCTATTTACGGACGGACCACGCATAGAGAGCAAATTTTACGCATTACCGAGAATGAAGTCGCCAAGTGTAATCAGGTAAGAAATGCTAAACGATTAAACCGGTCTAACGAAAATATTAGGTGGCTTTTTCAGCGTACGGCAACTTTGGAAAGTGACCAACGGGTGAGAGAAATTATTATCGAGGACCCACAGTTGACAACACAACGGAAACTTCCATACCAGACAAGTTCGCGTGGGTTTGGAAGAAGATTCTCGGGAGGGGTCATCGATCAGTGCGGTCGGAAGACGTGACCAAGAATCTTTTGTCTCTAGAGGCAGACTGGACCGACCGACAAGTATCAGACATTAAAAATGAAATGGTCATGGCACCGATCGTTGAAGACGATATCATGCATCCAATCAGACGGTTGGAACGGCGGAAAGCAGGTGGGACGGACGGACTTAGCAACGATTTCTTCAAGGACTTTGCGGAGGACCTTATTCCAGATCTTTGGTGGTTTATAATGATATCCTGCAAGAGACACCTCCGCCAGTTTCGTTTCTGGAGGCAGTGATTATCCCTTTAAAGAAAAAAGGGGAATCAACAAATGCGATGGATTATAGGCCCATCTCCCTGCTACAAACTAGTTATATGATTTTCGCGAAGATTCTGGCGATGCGACTACAAAGTTTCCTTGGTCGACTTATTGGAGATTTGCAGCAAGGGTTTGTACATGGTAGACGGATGGATCGAGCTGTAGTGATAATGGTGGCAATATTACGGCAGATGAATGGAATGGAACATACAACGGAACAGAACAGTGGGGGCATTTTATTGATTGATTTCACGAAGATACTGTGGATAGACTATACCTTATGAATACTTTGGCTCGGTTTGGGTTCTCTACAAGATTCATAGCATTGATGCGGGGTCTTCACAATGGAACAACCGCTCGTTTCTAGTCAATCGATTACTTTCGAAGCCATTGATTATTGAATCTGGAACCAGACAAGGGTGCCCATTGGCCCCCTACTCGTCATTCTAGCGGTGAGCCTTTGAGAATAGCTATACAACAACACCCGGAAATACAAGGTTTCTCGATTAAGGGGGATACTTCGGGACGGACACACACTTTTCGGCGTTTGTAGATGATTCTACGATCTTTTTCTCAAAAGGTGAACAAGTAAAGACATCACTATCAATACTGGAGAGGTTTAGAAGATTATCAGGTTTGAAAATGCAACCTGCGAAAAGCCATATTCTTTTTCTGGAGACACGTTCTCAGCGGGATTTTTGGTCGGGAATTCCGACGGGGAAAGAGACTGACACTATCAGATATCTTGGGTATCAAATAGGTAAGCACAATCAGTCGGATACTAACTGGGCGGAGCGCATCCGAGCGACTAAACTCACTGCCACCAAATGTGGGACTTCAGTGGTGGAATGAGTCACCTTGTTTAACGCTATAGCATTACCAGCGATCCTGTTTACAGCCAAAGTTTTTGAGCCGGACGAACAAACATATCGAGAGCTGATTCATCTCCAGAAAAATATCATCTGGAGTAATCAAACCTCGACGGAGCCGGGCAGGCACAAGATATCGCCTTACCTGTTGTTTATCCCAAAGACAGCTGGAGGACTTGGCTTGATTTCGATTCCTGTGGCAATATACACCTTGGCAGTAAAAGAAGCAACGATGTGGCTATTGGAACCCAGTGATCGATACACCCAAGCCTGAAGAAATTGGTGCAAATTATTTCAGCCTAATGTTACTAACTTGTGGGTGTCTCCGTGTAGTGCAAGCAGCTCAAGGACAACCAGGGGTAGAGGACAGAAGGTATCACCAGTGAACCACCATTTATCGTGAACCCTAAGGCCAATACAGGAAGAACAGCTTCATATCAAAAGGTACGTTACATCACATATGAGGGAATTCAGTTCTCGAGCGAAAGTGGGTCGATGGCTCCTAGCCCTCATTCTGTGTTCACCGAGAGTCGCGATTGGAGAGGAGATAGGTACAACGGGCAGTTAAAAATGCTATACACACAGGACAAATGAGAGACAGCGACATGGAAAGTGGCCAGGCCAAGGAGTATAGTAGGTGTATGCCAACGAACCGGACAGCAGTGGACATTCCACCAGAGAGAGGATGGGATCTATTGGGATGAGGCTTCAAGGACACAAGAAACTCAAATCAAGACGGATTTAACTGGAGTCTCCACCGATAACGGAGATATACGAGGACTGGTATTTGCTGCGCACCCAAGTATCCATAATTATCCCTGGACAGTGAAAGCAGGGATCAAATTTCGTTCGGTCAAACAATGGATTCGACGGACTTTTCGGAGTATTTACTACTGAGCGCTGACAAGAGTAATGACGACGGTTCAACACTAATGGAGCCAAAGTCGAGAAGAAGCAGACTGGAACCGAAATGTTCAAGATCAATCGCCACGGGAATTGTGGAGTCACGATCACATGCTTTCCGATTATCAAATCTGGAGTGTTTACAGGGCGGCAACATTTCAACTTAATATCTATTACGATGGATATACAACACAAGGAGGGTGTGCATTGGATGACCAGTGCGATACACCTGGGATAGGGGTCACATATATTGTGTGGGGGTGCAGTCGGGCCAAGCAATTTGGTCCAGGCTACTTAGCTGTTGGAACGGTGCACGAGTGGATGACACGGACTTAGCGCACAACCGTTGGTGTTTTGCTGCCAGAAAGGCGCCACCTATTTCGAAGTCATTGATGGAACGTTTAAGGACCAGATGTGGCCATCGAGCCGACGATGGCAGTCTTGAATTGGAAAGACTGTGGTGGGGAATATGTTCGATTGGTCTCACATGGTTGTGGCTAGTAAGGAACGAGAAAGGGCACAAAGGAGTCCACCGGGATCCGCACGAACAGTTGCAGTTAATATGGTCGAAGACCATGACGCAGATTTAGCAGTCGCCTGTTACGAGAAGGGTCGGACTGAAACAAGGATACGCGGAATCAAACTACAAATTGGTTTGGAGTGTCTTCAAGAAGGAATCCAAGATTTGTCAAGTGATGTACGCACGGAGTTACTACCTGATTATCAGGAAGCTAGTACATCAGAGACAGGATTATATTTCGCACTTAGGAATTTTATGGTAACGTAAAACATCAGTTTTCCGCAGGAAAGGGACAATTATATGTCTGTATTTTTGCTACGCGTCCCACGATTGGCTGATTAATCGAAAGCAGCAGTTTTTCGCAGTAAAGATTTCCCGCGAAAAACTGCTATTTTTGATATTTTTGGTCACTTGTGTCAGCTTTTAGGTTTATCAGCGACGTTTCTATGAAGATTTTTCCGCGAAAAACTGCTGTTTTTGGTGGGTTTTTGGTCGACTTTTTGTCAGCTTATATATTCTTCCAGAGACATCTCTTAGGATAACACCACCTAGTCCATGATTAGAGCTTTTCATTGGTTCATGCGGATTCCACCTGTCTACTGATTGAGCAAAATTATCTTAATTTAGCTAAGGTACCCTGATGTTTAACGTTAGCTAATAGCTAAACTAAATAGACTGCGATTGAACAACAACATAAAACCTAAAATATATGTAGTGTTTAAACTGTTTAAACACTATATTTGCAAAATGCGGGAGTCGTTTGCGATTGTGCCGCTGTGGCAATCTTTTCGCCACCGACCCTTTGGTCTTGACATAGATGCTACTAAAGAGTTGATGCATGATGTCTATCCATGCTTGGAATCTGGGAAGAGGCTGTGATGCCCTACTTCTTCGGTACAACTGTCGGTATTGGCCGAAACTACGATAATTTTTGTTGAGTGAAGTTTCGTTCACCGGTACTACCGGTTCTACTTCTCCATCGTCTCTCAACCATCGGGGGCTTCTGGCTCTTGCTCCCTCTGTCCAGCAAAATCGAACTTCTATCCGCATTCAAGAATTTCCGCTAAACATACAGTATTTTTATGTATGTTATCGATGAACAAGGAAACTCTTCTCCTCGTCGTTGCAGCTTTTGTATCAGCAAACTGTCGTGCTGCTGCTTTAGATGAAACATCGTATTCTTCTGTTCCAAAGACGGATTATGGCGCTCAAGTAAACGGTGGCGTCCAGCGCATGCTTCGAGGAAACAAAGTGTCACCGGAAGTTTCGGATGAAGAACGGGTAGGAGGAGAGGGTCCAGCCTACGTCGATTTCTTGCAACTGATGCATCGATCAAACCATGAAGTGCCTTTTGCTGCAGTTAGAAATGTGCCAAACGAGCAGAATGTCCAGAGAGAGGCAGCTATCGATAAATGGATTAAGGAATCAGGCGTCAACCTTCATAAAGTTCAAGACAAGGTGGAACTGTTACAACATCATACAATGTTAGCCAAACTTGACATGGAATCGCTCATGTATATGGCATTTGGAAGCGAATTTTTTGAGGAATTGGTAACCAAATTTCCGGGCTCAACCTTTCACATGTCACTTTCAAAGCATGAAGTGGATGACATCAAGAATAGTATTCATGGATCCCTCTTTTCCCTCAATTTAGTCAATACTGATAACGTTCTTGGGAAGATGAACTGGTTAAAACACCAAACGTTTGGCTTCAAGCTGGATCCCGATGTATACTTCTACATGGCGTTTGGGAGCGAACTCTTACAAATCAAACCAGCCTCCACATGGAAAGGACGTTGGGGCAAAGCGTTAAGCTTGGCACCGCCTGACACCCCTGTTCATCACAATCATCTTGAGAAATAACTTGATGAACTACCTATCCGTAGCCTGCGCTGGTATGAAGTAGGCAGCGACGTGATCGATAGGCAGTTTTTTACGAAGCAGTAATTGAATAACATTTACTCTAAGTGTTTTAATTACCCAAATTACCCGACAACCGGAAGTGGAACATTAGATTGAGTCGACAGACACATTCTTGGAAGTTGCTGTCGAAGTATTCTATTAATGCAGTCAGTCACCAAAGAAATAGCATAATCTTCTGGGATCGTTTGGACAAGGTGACGTACAGCTAATTAGAATACGCTATTCTCAGTAACCATATCGGGCAATGATGCGCATCAAAATTGCATTTTTACCTACTGGCATCGATGGTGTTGCTTGGGTACGAGAATATGTTTCGTATGAGTATCTAAATTATAACTACATGTAGATTCGCGCGTTAGTAGTAACCCAGGCACTTCTTTCCGCAGTCCAGCCGCCAAGTGAATCAGAACCAGTTTTAAATTGTCATCAGTACCCTGGCTATCCGCACCACTATGCTCAATGGAGAAAATCATCGGCATGCGAAAGTCTTCTGGCTCAAGACATTTTCCCATTTTAACAAACTGCCTCCAAAAACATCCACTTTCTCGCGAGAAAACAAATTTGAGTTTCCTTTGGCCCCTCAAATGAGTATCAGTATAAGGTTTTTCATTTGCAGAGTCAATTGAAGGAGAACTCTTGATGAGGAAATGATTTTCATCCTAACATACTTTATCTTGTTATCCGTTCGTTTCGTATGAGTATCAATGCGTCATCTTAGAGGGAAATTTATTTTCTGATTGCAATTATTGATTGATACAGCGTTCCTAACCAATTGCAATGACTGATTGCAAAATCTTATAAATTATTAATTATTATCGTTTAAAACTTTTAATCGCACAGTTATCATTTACCGAATAACATTTGTCATAAGGTAAACGATCAATTTAGTGCACGATTTTGGATGAGTTCGGAGATTTTATCCAGTAACGTAACAAAAACGAATCGGATATATCAGAAAATACCACGTTAAAGTCCTTTCAGCGGCGTTTTTATCCACATCGTTGCAGCTTCAGGGCATTATTTTACAAAGTTCTGCGAGTTGGAGAAATCAGTCAAATTTGGACCCTTTTTACTGCGTACCGGCTTAACACACGACTACTGGTCGGATGCTTCTGCGAGCATTTCTTTGGTAACCAGCCTGCCTGCGATGTTGATCGTTGTTCTACGCTTCTTCTGCTTGCGTACAGGCTCTGGAGAGAGAGTGAGGATCGCATTCTGGACTGTGGCGGCCACATTCGGGCGGCGAACAAGCCAGGAAGCATTACCAAAATCGCCTTTCACTCCCCCAGCTTGATACTCACCGAGACGCTTGTGTAGTTGAACCAGAGAGAGAGGGTAGAGTCCAGTACCCCGGAAGCCCTCGACAGCATTGATGGAGTGCTCAATGATGGCGCTGCGGTATGCATCGCACGCAATCTCGATGGCTGTCTTTTTGGACAGCGTTGGGTCCGCCGTTTCATACATTTGAAGTTGTAGACGCTCGCGGACGATTGTCCTGAAAGGCTTGAACACGGCCACGTCAAGCAGCTGAAAGAGGTGCGTCGCGTTTGCTGGCAAGGCGATCATCAGGATGCCATGGTCGCAGCAGAAGTTCACCGACTCTGAAAAACAATAAAACAATAACCCATTAAAACTGATTATGAACAAGAATAACATGACAAAGAGGTTTTGCAGAACTTGCCAATATTCACATGCGTGGAAGAGTTATCCAAAATAAAATGACTGGCTTTTGAATCCCCTGGGCTTCCAGCACGGTAGAGAAGACCACCAACCAGTCCTTGAAGATCGTGGCATTGCTGAATCGCACGAGCACCGGGTGGCAACCAAGGAAGCGCGAGTACCAGCCAGACGTGAGTTGCGTCGACTAACTGGCTCTCGTGCGCCGCTGCCGCGCGTCGTGGATCATGGTGGCGCGCTTCATGATCTCCGTGCGGAACACAGGTAGGCCCACGCGCTGCATGGCGGCAATCCACTCCACCAGGTGGCTCTCCAGGTCCGCTGAGATTGCAGGCTTCGTGCTGCGGCGCAGCCCTTCAATCGGAATCCCGCTTTGCCGGTCCTTCGCCTTCTTGAACAGCGTACGTAGCGAACCAGACGACGTCCGCGCGACCTCGGCGAACGATTCACCGTCGCGCACTCTCTCCAAAGCATCGCCGACGTCTTGCTTCTCGTATTGCCCGCGGCGCACCACCATCTTCTTCTTCTTCTTGTTTCGTTTGTGCTGGCAGAAAATGCTCCCCCTCCACATACAATCCCTCTCTAAAACGATAAAATCACTTCGCACACAGCGAATCGTGCATTAAACCGGTTCAAAACTCATCTTCCAATCAAATTGCTTAAAATCGAAATATCCAGATTTTATTGGATAATAATCAGTATCGTGCACTGAAGTGATACCGTGCACAAAACTGGTCGTTTATCTTATTCATTTTTCTTCTCTGTTTTTGGGCTCTGCCCTCTCGACAACAATTAGAACATCCATCCAGGGTGCCGCTTAGCGCACCATCTCTCGCAATGGCACCGTCATCGTTTTAGCGATTAAACGTCTGTTTTATCGTTTAAACGCTCGTAAAAACGATGTACAAACTTGTGTAGAAACGCCGCCCCCGCAAACAACGGCGCACAGATGTGATTTATTAATGTGCCACACCAGAAGTAAAAACGTTCCTGTCAAACATCATCCCATCAATCCACTTGGTTTCACTATGAATGACGTATGCGTCGTTATCATGATGTTAAAATTGGCTATTTATCGTAAGCATGGAAGATGCCCCCAGATGCCCTAATTAAAGAGTATTATGAAGTTGGTCTCATAATGACGACAGACAATTCGATTAAAATGAAATGACTTGCCGTTTTAATGTTACTTTAAAAAACGGACTCGATGGGGCCAAGTTTTTACGATTCCGGACTTCGACTGGACAGTAAATGAAGTCACGCTACAAGCCTGACTCATCGGGTTATGGTTGAAAGTACTACGGATCTGCATATACACGAATTAGAGTTTACGTTGTAGAGTCAGTGGCTTCAAGCTGCGTCGAGTGTTGGGTTGATATAAAATCCTGCGCGAAGCAGGTTGACGCTCAAGCTAGACGCTCAAAGGATGCATAGCCTCACTTTCCCACCGGAGCATGCCAAACATCGCCTCGTTCGCCAACTGATTAAGTACCTTGTCGTCCTTTTCACCCTTCACGTCATAGTAACCCAAAAAGTGAGCCTTCCACTGCGACGTCTCGTTCGCACCACCAATGAACATCCACCCTTGGCATTCCTCACCACGAGTGCAGTTTTCAGCAGCTTCCGTCTGGACTGTAATGGATTTGAGTCCGATGTAGTAGTCATTACCATCGCGCAAACGAAACGCCACCGAGATGAATTCTCGATCAGACAGGTCGGATGCCACCGAAGCAATGCGATGCACTACGACAATATCGTCCGTTATTTTCTGTAAAATACGGAACTGCTTCACGTCCGGGTAGATACGCTTGCACTTTTCTGGAGATGTGATTATATCCCAGGACGCATTCGCTACTTCGCGAATATTTTTTTCGCTAATAGAGCGCATGGCGCGAAAATTCAGACACGTGCTCGCCGCCCAAAGCTCCGTCTTCCAGCCCATCGCGTAGCACACATTCGTTTTTGAGTTTACAGACGGACCAAACGTCTTCAATTCGTTGTAAGCGTGACGCACAGCTTCGTGGCACAAATTTAGGTCCACCACCAGCGTTGGACCTTTAAGAGGATTCATTTGGTCACTGATCCACATTGGAATACCAGCAATTTTTTTGCGATCTACGTCGCGGCAGTCGCTTGGCAACGCGTTTAGACCATACTGAATCATTCGAGCAAAGTTCTCGTGCTGCAACAGCTGCTCCTTGAGCTTATTGTTGTCCTTGCGCAAAGTCTGTACCGTTACCATTTGCTTCTCGTACGCCTCAGTCAACGCTTGCTCACTCATACCAGCCATCTGAGAGCACTGCTCCGTCAGATCACCGCCAATGATCCGAATTTGTTCCTTCAGCTCTGCAATACGGTCACGTAGAAAACTCTCCTCGTCTTTTTGTTTCTTGCGGCGACGACGCGACGCATAACGAACCTGCTGTCGACGACGTTCTTTTTTCTTTTGGGCGTCATCCTCTCCCATGCCAATGTCCTCATCACTGCTTCCTCCGTTGTTGCTCGACGTTGTCGGCGCACGCGAGCTGTTCGAAGACTTGGACGTGGTAGAAGTGGGAACAATTGCACTAGGAGCGACAGCAGCCTGTCGCGAAACAGAAGGGGCTGGTATGCCAGTACTAAGTCCACTAATAGCACCTAACGAAGGTGCGTCCATAGTCGACTGCTGGTGAATACCAGACCCGATGCGGCCAGCTCCGACACCATTAGGAGCCATCTGGTTCATGTGCATGGAACCATGCATACTACCCTGCTGCATTGGCGGTGCTTGACTTGTCATGGGTATTCCTTGTGTACGTCCAGGTGGAAGACTAGACGCCTGAGAATGCGGTGGTATGAGATGCTGCTGGTCGTAAACGTGGCTGGGTATCTGGCCGAGATGCTGCTGCTGCTGAAGTCCTACGGGATCGTTCCCAAGCGCACCTAGAAGATCGTCCACAAATCGAGGGTCATCCTCAGGCGCCACCATACCTGGCTGCTGCATAAGTCCCATGGCTGTATGCTGCTGGTGCATTTGGGGTGGAGGATGGTACAGACCGTTATTCATGGGAAGCGGATCAAACATCATGTCTTGCATTCCGTAATGCTGCATAGGCGGATGCTGAGGCGCGCGCTGCTGCTGCTGAGGTATCCCATTCGGCATTCCAGCACGACCGGCAGGCATTCCATACGGGTTGCGCTGGTCCATCGTCTGGACGTGGCGAGCGTCTGGCAGTTTGATATGTGCTGTTGTTCCTCCTCTCCCACCCTTGGGGGCCGCAATTCATTTGCAATTCATTCAAGCAAAATTTCAGCCAATGAAAAAAAATAGGTCGAAGAGACAGGGGCACATGCTTCCGACTCTTGGTTCATTCGAATAGGTAGGTTCACCATCGGCCAGTGTGAGCCTCATGTAATGTTCTTTAATTAATTGCAAACATAGTCGCATGTCTACAGTCCAGTTTGACTTATGGTGCCATCGAGCTTCTAATGGCTGTCAACTGACCACGCGAGTGCAATGTTCTATTTACTATGGCCAAACTCAAGAGCTAAACGAAGGGCTACCGGTACTGTACCGTAGTGTAGCAGTTCAAATTCGGAACTTCCATGTCTTATACTTTTGACATCTAATTACCTGTTGTAGATGATGGATTAAACATTTTCTATGATATAATTATTAATAAGGCCAATTTTTCTTCACTCTCGTGAAACTCACAAGGTACATTGTTTATAAATTTATCAAGCGCTAAACAACAATGTACTTGATTGGAATTGAGTGATGTAACGTTGTATCTTAGTTACTTCTACACTTAGTAGTAGTACAAATCAGAAGTTGGCACATTGAGAACGCACGAGGCCATGCATTTTGAAGACAGGCGGAGATGTTTGGACACCAAACTACGTTATCTCATTGGCGTTGCGCTATGTGGTGGAAATCCTCGTTGTTGGGGCAAAGGTTGCTCTCAAACCTACTTCGTCGAGGCATTTGTAACCAAGGATGAAGGCGTCGTAATATTATGACCCGTAATCGACAAGTAGGGTGACGAGTAGTCGCGCGGGACAAGGAAGCTGTTCGTTTGCATCCATTTATGTTGGTAGGAAACTTGGTCAGTTGATGTACGTAGATGTTCCACTTGACTTGGAAGGTGCTTGGGTAGAAATATGAATCAACAAACGAGATTACTTGTTTGAAGTTGAATATATATTGAAAAGTAATTAAATCTGACCTACTGCATGCATCGGCAATTAGTTTCATCCTTCCTAAACTTCACTATTCTTACCACCCTTCGTTGGTGGTTTTTGCAACATTTGTAATAAGAATTTAATATCGCAGTGCCAAAATTTCTAACATTTTACCTTTTTTTGTCGGCAGGTCGTCAGGGATTGTTTCGATTATTTTACAGAGCGTGAGGGGTTTTCCAGAGGGTACAAGACAGGCATGGCTCCAGGCGTGGAGACATTTACCCACCAGGGAGAGGCCGGTCTGTATCTTATTGCAGGAAACACACATAGTCTCAGAAGAGGAAGTGGATATTGTATCTATCACATGGGAACGAATGTGGGGGTACAGAAACTCTAGCGCCAGGCTGTCTCTTTGGAGCGTCGGAACGACGCGCACGGGGGGAGTGGGAATTCTGATTTTTCCCAGAGGCGGTGAAGTGCATACAGACGTGGAAACGAGAGTTCTGGACAACACGAGAGGTGGGAGTGGTGTATAGGGATTGGAAGATTCTAAACATTTATGCGCCATCGGATCTTGCTACTAACAGAGCTGTTTTCACAGGGTTAAACAAATGAAATTTGGCAGTAGAGAACAAGGTAATAATTGCGGGGGATTTTAACTGTGTTGAATCGCCACTGTTAGACCGACGAGGGAGACCACCAAAGGCGGCCAGTTGGAGATCAGAGAGCCCAGAATTATAACGGCTGGTTGAACGATGCGATCTTATTGATTCTTCGACGGCACAGTTTTCCTCATGGGACTTGGAAAATCGCCAGGTAGTACCAGAGTTAACGTTTTAGCGGGGTGCGAAGGCGAGTCGTCTAGACCGCTTTTACGTCTCCGCGGCTTATTATGGGTGGATACAAGAAGTGACTATTTCTCACCCGGCAGTGCAGTCAGACCATGAACAAGTGGAACTTTTCTTACTCCCACCGGGACGGAACATCGTTGACAGGGCACGAACAAATCGAGTCACGTTTCTTATAAAAAGGTTGGGGGCTCACAAGCTACGAGACGAGATTAGGGATGAACAAGAAGAACATCGAGTGGAGGCCACGATAACAGCAGGAACGTGGGACTCGTTCCTGCTGAAATGGATAAAAGCCATTCAGACGTTGAGAAAGAAGGGGGCGCAACGACGGAAGGCGCGAACGTTACGCCAGGGTCTTTATGGAACATGCACAGACAGATTGCAGATGGGACAGATCCACCGAAATGAACTTCTGACACTAACCAGGTGGAGACGTGGACTGAAATTACGACGATCAGTGGATGATGCTCGTTGGCTTTTTCGACGGACTCATATATGGAAGAGAAATCAGAGGGTATCAAACATCAGCGTCGCACATCAGGTAGGTATTATGCCAGATTTAAGTATTTTGGACAAGTTTGCGTTGGTGTGGAAGCAGGTTCTCGGGTACAGTCACAGGTCAGTGAGAACGGAGCGGTTAGTCTCCAACTTCGATGACTTTGTTAAGTTTGACAATATAGCGAAAATAACGTCACACGACAATGAGCAATTGATGGTCCCGATCTCTGCCGAGGAGATCACATGGGCAATAAGAAGGCTCGAACGACGGAAAGAAGGAGGGCCGGGCGGCCTAAATAATGATTTCTTTTAGGATTTTCGGGAAGAACTCATGGATGACCTCCTAGCCGTCTACAATGAAATTTTGCTTGGAGGGAAACCACCAGATTCTTTTAAGGAGGCTATTATCATTCCATTACGCAAGAAAGGTGACTCTCAGAACGCAATGGACTACAGGCCAAATTCGCTCCTGCAAACCAGCTATAAAATATTTGCAAAAATATTGGCGATTCGACTGCAGACTTTCCTGGGAAGTTGATTGGGGTTTCTCAGCAGGGGTTCGTGCGAGGCAGGCGCATGGACAGAGCAGTTATGGTCATGATGAATATTTTACAAGGGGCACAGCCTAAGGTGGATTGGTCCCCAGAAGATAGCCCAGGTGTTCTTTTGTTCGACTTTGCGAAGGCTTACGACACAATAGACAGGGGATTTTTGATAACGACATTGGAAAAATTCGGGTTTTCGAATGGTTTTATCACGCTCATGCGAGCGTTGCATGACGGAACGACGGCTCGGTTCCTCGTCAATGGTATGGTTTCAGAGCCAATAAAAGTGCGATCAGGTATTCGACAGGGGTGTCCTCTGCCCCCCCCCTGTTGTTTATTCATGCAGTTGAACCGTTAGGGATAGCGATTGCGCAAAATGACGGGATACAAGGTATTACCGTCACAGGAGGAGGTAGGGGAGGCTTTGAGCACATATTCTCCGCCTTTGTTGACGATTCTACTACCTTCTTCCGACATGAGCATCAGGCATCTACAGCATTGAACATCGTCCGACATTTTGGCACTTTATGGTTTGAAAGTTCAAACCGCAAAATGTAATTTTATCTTTTTGGAAGGTAAACCGGTTACCAAGGAGTGGAAGAATATACCGGTATTACAGGTAGGGAAGGTAACCAGATACCTCGGTTACCAAATAGGCCTTGGCGACACAGGGAGAATTAACTGGGAGGATAGAATACGAGCTGTACAAAGATGACTACTCACGGCGGCTCAATGTGGATCATCGGTGATAGAGAGGGTGACGTTATTCAATGCGACACAAGATGTCACCTGTCCTACTGTACGCACCAAAATCGGTCGGCAGCTTAGGGTTAATTTCGATCCCAATCGCCATATATTCCTTATTGGTCAAAGAAGCGACATGATAACTCCTAGAACCGATTGACCGATACTCACAAGCATGGAGAAATTGGAGCGGCCCATTTCTAACAACGAGCTCTAACCAATGGCTAACCCCTGCGGGTCACCGTAGTTTACCTAGGAACAGAGGCGCCTGGTTTTCACAACAGCGGGTACGGGAACAACTTAGACAAGCACTAGGACCAACTATACAGGAACTAAGCGGAGGGGAAGGTACGTGAAACATTGGTTGCCATTGATCTTAAATGCATGTGAGCCTCAGGTCCAATTCCCGAGCCGAGCGGTGAGACGAGGAGAGAAAGTAACTCTGGAAGTAGATATTGATGCTTACGATTGGCATCATCAGATGCCTCAGCATATTATGGTATTTTGAGGCACATACTCGTGGGCGGATAATCCGTGGATCCGAGAAGGATCCGGTTACGCAGTACCATGGATAAAGTATGATCGCACACCTCGGCTGAGTGTACAAGAACTACGAATTGCGAGGACAAGTCGAACCAAGTTTCAATGGGTTGTTATGGGGGAGGACCAAAAGGGGAACACAATGGCGAAAGTTATGATATGGCTACTAGTTATCATTCTCCGCTCGCCTAGAGTGGACATTGGGTAGTGTATAGGCCGTCCGCCGCCTATTACGATGTTTCACCACGATGGAATTCTCTCAAAGGTAACTTGGATACTTGCACAGCCGGGGACTATAGAATGAACATGACCGGAGACAGGACAACGTATTCACTTCAAGCAACAACAGGATGGGCTATATTGGATTAGTCACAACACTACGTCGGTTAGGACATCACCAGAAAACCAGAGTGATCAAGAGCATATGCTAAGAGTGGTTTTTGCGGCTCACCCGCATTTGCACGGGGTGCCGTGGACAGTTGACGAGCAGACCAAAATGCATGCAGTCAGTTACCTGCTACGAAGATCCTTTCGGAAGTTGTACCAAAGCTGCGTGGCGCGGCCCTTACGTCTGATTGTGGACAAATGGACGACCAAATGAGTACTTGACCGAGTGGTGTTTGCTTGGTTGGAACAACCGCCACAAGATCTATGGAATCACAAACACACACTAACCGACTACCAAGCATGGACGATCTACCGAGCGGCTACAATGCAATTAAATGTTTTCTATGATGAATACATATCGGCGCGGAGATGTGTTCTGGATTCCTAATGCACATCTCCGGGGAAAGGGGTTTCACATATCATGTGGGGGTGCCGAAGAGCCCAAGATTTATGGGTACGATTAATATTTCATTGGTTTGGAGAGCGAGTTTTGACAAGCGAAGCAAGTTAATTTCAACGCCACTGTATGACAAGACACCCACCTCCCATTTCGGGATATTTAATGGAAAGGCCCAAGCAAGCAGAGATGCGGTGATCAGAAGGATGAATGTGCGGAGAGTCTTCACCGTATTTGGTGGGGAGTATGCTCAGTGGGGATGACGGCGTTGTGTTAGATGAGAAACGATGGGGTTCACAAAGGTATTCAGAGATCATGTCGAGAGCAGACTGAACAAATCTGGAAGATGGCCATGGAACAGCTTCAGGCCACCGCAGAGTTCGAGTCAAAGGGGAAGGACACCCGAGTACGGGGGATTCAACTGAAAATTTGCATTGAAGTTTTCGAAGGAAGTAGACGCGAGCGGCTACATGATCAGCCTAACATGGATAAGTTTCCCATAGCGGACTACTCAGCCCGGTCAGAACGGAGGTTACAGATACTTCTTATAAAATTCGTAGCAGCTAATATTAATTAAATCTAAATAGACTGTAATTTACAACAACATTTTACCTTTTCTCAAAACGTATCCATGTCGGTGGTAAATTATCCATTATAATTACTCAGACAACAAAATGTAACTTTGACAGTAAAACTTCAAATTCCAACACTCCTTCTCATTGCGAATTTTGCTTTATTCCGATGACTTCGCGCAATTTGCATAACATCGAATATGGCAGCGCTTTTGTTAATATGTCTGCAATCATTCCATGTGTAGCGCAGTCCTTAGGTTCGATATCTTAATTTCCAAACTAGGTATTTCAACCGTATGTCTATATGTTTTAGTTTTGAAAACGCACATTTTCCGAAAGCGCCTTGATTGCCGCTTGGTTGTCAATGAAGATAGTCATCAGTCTCGCAACATCCAAAACAATTTCCTTTCAAATCTCGTAATGGCCTTGCATTTCAATCTCCACTTTCGAGGCCGCGTAAAATTCCGCTTCCATTGACGATAACGAGACCCCGCCCTGCTTCTTGCAGATCCGCTCACGATGATATTGTTTACCTTGACGATGCCTCCTGTAGTTGATTTCCTGTCTTCGTTTGAAGCTGCGTTGACTGCAGTGTTATATCCATCAATAATGAACTTGATTAATTTCAATTCCCATGTGAAACTTGTAATTTATTGCTCCTTTCAGATATTTGGCAATCTTCATTGCTAAGTTCTAGTCGACCTCTTTTGGCGCGTGAGTTCGTCGAGCTGCTTTGTGAACTACGATTGATATGCCTGTATCTGCATATCCATAACAAAGCTCCGACGAGAAACTGAAAGCTCTTGACAGACGGTATCGTTTTTTTCGAAAATTCTTCCAAAGCTTTGGTCGATTCAAGGCTCAGGTCTTCGTATTCGTTGCTGATGGGTATTTTGACTGGGTTCGCATCTTCTAGTCCGAAATAGTGAAGCCAATTTACCAGTCATGACTTCTTTCTCCAGCGTGTAGCCCTCGTTCTTGCCGAGTTTCATCCACATCTCAAGCTATTTCGTAACTTTTCTAAGGTTTTTGATCTCCAGGTCAGCCATCGAATTGAAAAAATTTCTACGAGTTTTTCATGTGTTCCAGTGACAAGCAGTTCGTCAACGTAAACTTCGACAACTGTGGTTTCATCTTCGTTTGTCTTAAAGTACAAACACATGTTAACTATGCTTTGGTTGAAACTTATATCCACTAAATTTATTTTTTTGAATGCAGCAAGCGATTCCATAGTCGACCTGCTTGCTTCAGTCCGTAGAGAGTTTTGTGCAATTTTAACACTTTGTTCTTGGTCGTTCTTTCGTCGTAACCGCTTGCAACACGATCCATGCCCTGCGGGATGTAAAGATTAATGTCGTGTTCGTTTTCCAATAGGCGTTAGGAATATCTCCATGCTTAGCGCATAATCCCCATATCGTTGCAGTAACCCCCTATTTTCTTTGGTTGTGGTGGCTGGTTGTGTTGGCCGATCGACTATTCTCAGTTGAATATTTCTAGTATACTAAATCAAGTTTCAACTGCTGGTGTAGATTTCCGCCCAGGAGCGACTCTAGTCCTAACCGGGCACCTTGACCTTTCGCTCAAGATTCCACTACGAGAGCTTAATCTTCAGAACCGACGGGTACAGAAGATGAGGTATCGAAGAGTATGGAACAGCCAGAATATCTTGACCAAGGTGATGGTGATGACTGGTCAGGTCACCTCGATGCTGACCTGGACCAAGATTTGGATGAGCGGGGTAGGACTTTATGATAAAAGCGCCCACATCTTTGATGACCGCTTTCGAGGCTAGAATGATAATGGTAGCCACTCTGGAAGTCGGTCATCTGGGGTCTCTGTAGGTGTTAAAAAAGTCCGAGATCTTCTACACAATAATGGTGCGCGTGTCCGGATCACTTGTGACCCAGGATATCACTGCGAGTCCCTAGTGGGCGAAAAAAAGGCCAGTTAAAGTTGTTGAAGATGTTGTGTCGGATGCATGGGGGAAGGCATATCGCCCCCAACGCTGCTGAAGATTGAAGGATGCGATGGTCGACTCGGATTGGGGGAGTACAAGGTCGACTTTAAAGGGAAAAGCACTTCCCTGGAGGCTCCAACCGGAGCAAGCTCGGTTAATGGTGCAAGTCACTAAAGTTCGAGAAAGGATCATGATCTGAACAAGCAAATGTGCGTTATGGATATTTCAGAAGAAAAAAATATGAAAGAAGAAGAACTGAACGTTGGTGAAAAACTCATAATCTGGAATAGCGATGGCGACTTCCATAATTTTCCTCACATTTTCCACTTGACCTTATTATGTGTACCGCTCAAGGTTGGGTCGACTCGTCCCACGTATCAACTGTCACTTCCCTGGAGAGGTGTGGACCACTCATATCGACATCTGTAGAATCTGCTTCACCAATGAAGGTTGGCTATGACCGGATGGGACACCAACGAGTAAAAAACAAATGTGCGTTATGGGCCTTTACAGTTGGAGTTCCCGTTCTCCTCCCAACGTGTATCTGTCCAGCAATTGGGGAGGAGTACTGCACCACTAACCGAGCTGGCTCTGCTTTCGGAGCCCCCAGGGAAGTGTTTTTTTCTTGATTGTCGATGTGGTGAAGCGGTTCCGGAATGAATCAACTGAAGTACTTCTGGACGGGTCTTCTTTGATTGGTCCAAATTGCTGAACAGGATGACTGCCTTAAACGAGCTACTAACAGACATCGGATGACGGCAGCGAGAGGTGTTCGTGGAGGTTCGGACGCGTTGGATCAGTATGTGGACGTGTGGTGAAGCGGTTCCGGGACGAATAAACAACCCGACGGTGGGCCAGCATTGGAGCCGGAAGGCGAGTCGGCATTGGAGACGGACGGGCACATGGATGTGGCATAGAGGCTTAGAAGAAGTGAACCAGGCATGTTGGGTCAGGTCGGCCAGGTTATCCTGGTGCCGTCCAGGTCGAGGTGAATGACTGTGGTGAAGTGACTCCGGAATGAGTTAACGGCCGGGTGTGAAATACACCTGGCCGAGGCTGTTTTTGATTTGGTTTAAATTGCTGGTCAAGAGTGCAGGTTCAGGATGGCGGCTGCCAGAGATGTTCGAGAACACCCGCAAGCGCCGGACCAGTGCGAATACATGGAAACAGGCTAGACGAGGTGATCCAGATGCTGTAAGCCAGGCCAACCAGAATTTGACCAGCTGGATCATATGGGACTGGATGCGTTGATGGTGGCCATAGGTGGTCAAGGGGCGATTGGTCAAGAGACGGATCAATAAGAGGCTCCAGAAAAGGATATGTCTTTAGTGGGTGAGCGGCAGTGAAGAAGGAATCGGAGTCCGTGGCCAGGTACCGTCCAGGTCGAGGTGGATGACTATCCAGGCTGGTCAGGCTATTTGGTGTACAGTACACAAGCGTCCAGTCACGCTATTTCAGGTAAGGTACATAACCATCCAGGTCAAGCTGGCCAGGTTATTTTGGGCAGGATCAACAAATTTTATATTGGATCTAGGGATAAAAATCAGTATACGTTTCGCTTTCTAAGACACAAGTGGTTATTTGGTCCACAGCAGAGGGTTAACAAGGTCCCATTTAGTGTTTATTGGTTTGCCCGGGGAAGGTTGAGAGGAACCCACCGGAAGTCCCCTGACCGGGAGTCACTGTGAATCCTATACTCACTCAAGTCGCCCGTGTTTTGGAACACGGTTTAGTTCTATTGGAAAGTGTGGCGAGGTTTTGGCTTACTGTGGAAGATAGTGGAATATTGTTCGGATTCTTGACTACGCATAAGATTGGAGTAACCCCTTTATTTTCTTTGGTTAAGCTGGCCAATCGGTTACTCTCGGTCCAGCCTTTGCGGTATACAAATTTCAAGTATAATTCCAGTCCGCTCCCCGATGAAGATTTCCCCCCAAGAGCAACACTAGTCCTAACCCTCGTCCGCCTATTTTACCGACTTTTAACTTTTTGCCCTAGAGTCCACCAGGAGAGCGTAACCGCCAGTGCTGACATTACAAAAGGCGATCTTTACATAAAATGGATCATCGCTGTCGTCACGGCCAAGGTGATAGAAGTGACCGGTCCAGCCAGCCCGATGCTGGCTCGGATTAAGACCTGGATGGACGGAGTACCCCTCCGACAGTCAGTCATCTAGGCCTCCCGTGGGTGTTCGCATCTCGGGAGGAATTTCTGAGTGCGACTGCACCACATCGACCTTGTACTCCCCCAATCCGAGTCGACCATCCAATCATTGAAGAGGTGTGAACCACTCATATCGGCATCTTTAGAATCTGCTTCATCACAGATCAGCCATTAGGGATGGGCGGGAAGTAACAGTTGATATGTGGAGCGAGTCGACCCAACGTCGAACGATACACATAATAAGGTCAAGTGGAAAATGTGAGGAAAAAATGAAAGTCGCCGTCTATTCCAGATAATGAGTTATTCTAGTGGAGTGGATCGGTCAAGTCATATGACCGCCTATAGACGGTTGGACACTAGACCAGGTCGACCCGAGAGCTGAATATCAGTTGATATGCGTCAACAAATCTAAATTGCAGCTGTATCAACTCATGGAATGTGATTGGATTGTGTTTTCCGAATGGTATTATGGTTGTATATCGATGTTTCGAGCAGTTAGACTGGCTAATCGCTATGGTCTATCTGTTAAAAACGCTGGTCCAACCCTCAAGGCATTACGGCCGATGGAAATGCTGGTTAATCTGATGGAGTTAAAGAAGGTTGAAGGGGCCCATAATATGTAGAGTGGGTTATCTAGAAAGGCCCCAGATCGAGTCGAATCGACTTCAGAAGTCGACTCCAGGCCCAGGTTCAAAATTCAATTTCCGAAGTCGGAGCGAAGGTGACCTGACCGTGAAGAATTATAAAAATAACAAGGACGATCGGGTTGTTATCAAGACTGGTTGAAGGGGATATTGGCCAATCATGTGATGGGATGATCAAGATCGGAACATTAGGTAAGTCACATAGGTTGGTGTACGGTACACTAGTATTGGATATTACATATTAGATAATAGGATTGAATTTAACCCCAATGCAAAAAGTCGCTCCACCACATGTCGGCGGTCAAAGGGATAACAAGGCCCCCTGTAGATCAACTTATTCTAGGTTGAGACGCGCATAGACGCATTTCGGTTTACCGGAAGTCCCACGACGAGATTGCATTAGACTTTTATATCCTCACCCCTCACGGCAACGTGTTTGGAACGCGTTTGTTAATTGAAAGGTTGTGGAGATAACTTAGTGGTTTTACTATGGAAGATCGTGATTATATCGTGGTTTACGTGGTTGGCTAGTCCGGTCGGTTGAAGTATACCGATCCGACTTATACGGTACTTTATACACGGTATCACCCCTAATTCGTCCCCCGGTGAAGATTTCCACCGTAGAGCACCCCTGTCATGAAGAAGTCACTTTCTCCGACCTGATCGGGAAGATCTATATCATCTAGAGTCCAACTGAGTGAGTGTAAACACCGTGTACTAATGCGTACACAAGGTGAGACGAAGTTAAAAATGGATTCGGTCGTGCATGATGACCGGTCGGAAGCCGGAGACGATCATCCAGTCATTACAGTAGTTATTTGTCCGACTTTAGGTATTGACCAGGATTCGCGGAGTACCCCCTTCGATAATTGGTATTCCGGGCCAATGAGAATCCGGGTTCCACCAAGAACATCAGTCCTGAATTTGAAAATCGGCTCCACCACAGTTCCAATCACGGCTAGCTTAGGTGTGTTTACAAACTTCGAGACTCCCGGTAAGGGGACTATGGGTGGGGCTTCAGTGACCTACCCCGGATAACCAATAACAGCAAGGGGGAGCTTAGTAAGTCCTATGCAGTGAACCTGTAGTGACTTGAATCTTAGAACGAAAAGCGTGGACTGAGTTTATACATACAGTCACGTACGAACCTTAGTGCTTACAACACCAAACCTAGTGACCTGCCTTCATCTTCAATGACACCTGATAAGCTAATATTGTGTTAAAGTTGATTTAATATATACATGTAAGTGATTCACACAGCTACGCTGATGAATAAACTACGGCACCAGTCGCTATGTATTGGTAAGAAGTGACAGTTGGTAGGTCGACCTAACCAGGGAGAAGGCGATCGGTAACGGTACCCGGTGAAGAAATGATAAAAGTTACCGTTACCTGTGGATTGTCTTGGTGGAATGGACCGGTTGGATTGACCGTCCGTTTATGATAAAATGGCCGATCGGACCTTCTCCAGGTATCGGAATACTACTCGGAATACGCCGACTATCCAAGACAATCGTTTTATTGTGACCGTTGGATTATGGTTGAACGTTGGTGCTTTGATCGAAACGAGCAGGATCGACCGGCCGGTTGCCTCGGCTGACCTACCAGCCTCGCCGATCCGGTAATCTGGATTGTCTGGATTGTATAGATAATTACGAGCGCCAAAAGGTCGATGTTGAAGCTGAAGGATATCGATGGTTGCTGGTCTATGTTGTCATTATGGCTGGGAGGACCGACCGTGTCGGCTAATCGAGTGCTAGATGGCCGAACGAAGCTGACCGGAATAGTAGGACTGATGTGATCGGAGATGGACCGGCTGACCAGCAAGGATGGCCTGGACAAGAAGGATCATGAGGACGGCAAAGGTGGTCGGGTTATTGCGAAGGTTGATTAAAGGTAATATCGACAGGATGCTTAAGTTCAAAGCATTGGGTAAGTCAAATTGGTTGGAGTGCGGTACACTTAGTATTGGTTCTTATAGTTTTAGTAATAGGATTGAATTTACCCCCTAAACAAAGGGCCACTCCACCACGTGTCGTCGGTTATTGGGAGCACATGTTCCCCTGTAGCTCAACTTACCCCGGTCTAGACGCGGAGAAACGCAATTTGGCCCCCCGAAAGTCCCTTGACGGGATGGTATTGGGCTATTTTATATTCACCCCTTACGTCAACCTGTTAAGAACACGTCAGTTAATAATAAATTGAAAGGTTTGTGAAAATAACTAAGTGGATTAACCGTGAAATGTCGTGACTGTATCGTGGAATTTACGTATCTTTATTTGGTTATTGGTTATCTCTCGTTATTGGTTGGTCCGGTCGGTTGTAACTTCCCGACCGTGTTCTATAGGGTATTTTGCATAAGGTAACACCCCCTCTGGTGACCATTTAAACTGGACAATAACCCGTCTCGAATAAGCTTACGTCCCCCGACTTGATCGGCAAAGATCAGAGTCCATCTCGTGAGTGTAATCACCGTGGACCAATGGGTACACAAGGTGGGATGAAGATAAAGGTTAATCCCGTCGCTTGTGATGACCAGTCGGAAGGCCGGGATGATTGGGCCGATCGCCCTAGAGGTGTTCAGTCCGATCAAGAGATCAACCAGGGTTCACGGGATCCCCCTTCCATAAATGGTCGTCCGGGCCAGTGGAAATCCGAGTTCCTCCAAGAACTTTGGTTTTGTATTTGAAAATCGTCTCCACCACATAATACCTCCTCCATCACTGTTGAAGTGATACATCCCAAATAGGTATCTCCGCTAACCAACTGTCTTTCCGGTTGCACTCGTAGGAAATGGCCTAAGGACAGCATCGCTGACCTAAGTCAGCACCCATCGCACCAAATTACGCTGACCTTGGTCGTTCCCGGGATCTTATCGTTCGGAATCCATTCGAGCTCATCCCTTCACGTAAGCCTAGAATCTCTTGGCGTCCTGTCACGCATCAACTGGGGTTATCGCCTTAGATATACAGGATATATATATATATATGTCAGGGCAGTCACTCTGGTTGGCAATTTCGGCCAATCAGAGGATGAGTTTTTTACTCACCCACCGGTTGATTTATCTTGGAACCGCTTACAGATCACGTCGAGGGAAAGTGATTTCTTCGAGACGGGGGGAGGGGGTTACCGGTGAAAATCGTCACATGGGGACGGATTAGGGATGGTACCGTGTATAAAATACCGTATAAGTCGGGCGATTGTTAACTTCCGATTATTGCACCCCTTTTAGAAATACATAAGACTTAGATGAATAAAACTAATCGAGCATTTTGTAAAACAATATACATACTCTCTCCTGGTGTCCGAGCTGCAGACAATTTGCACATGGTAGATTGGGACACTCCCACGACTGATGTCCTCGCAATGCACAGTAATAGCAAGGTGGGTGTAATTTGTCGTTCACGGAGACTTCAGCCATATGTCCCACCTCGCCACAACGAAAGCATTTTGTCATCCGAGATGACTTCTGATTCTTCTGATTAAGTGTACGGGTGGGCTGGACGGCACAAGTCACGAGCGGCCTGAAATGCTCTTTGCCTGAGGGAATGACGTACTCGGATATAACAGCATTATTTTTTCCAGCTGATGGATCGGAACTTAGTGTTGAGGCACAAGTAGACCATAGTTTTCGTCTTGGTTGTGCCGTGCACCACACAGCAACACACTTGCTTCAGCATTAAAAGATGAGTTGGGTGAGCACGTCACGCAAGCTGGCTCATTAGTTACAAACGATCGTTTTCGTTTCGATTTTGCTCACTTTGGCGCCAATCGTTGGTACTATAAACTGCAAAAATTGATGTCTGCATACATTTCTATACCTTCATAATAATATAGTTTAATGATTCATTTTGGACCTAACAATTTGAGGGGATTGTCTGTATTTGCTTTTGATTGATCAAAAATCACCTTAGCAAAATTCGAATCACGAATTGTTTGCATTGCTTCGATTGTTACGTACACTACGCCAACTACTCGACATTGGAAAAAGATAGGTAAATTGTGGTACGAAGAAAGAGATAACTGTTCTTGTGGTTGGATTAAGTCTTTTTTTACCAATATCTTGATGTAGAGCTAACATGACTACAGATGGCATCGATCACGTGTCTTTACACGATTTGAGTGAGTCAACTAGAGGCCAAGCCGCGCAAGCCGCGCCGTATAAATAAATAAAAATAAATAAGCGCCTTATAAATAAATACCCATTGCATTATAGTTTGCCTGCTGTAGCGTATCAATGCTGACACCTGATTTAAAGTCTTTATGCTTGATCTCAGAATTCACAGCGGAAAATGCCATACCATAATTATTATCCTCATAAAACGCATTAAATTGACATTAAGATATTAGTAACTAAGATGAAAAAAAAATATTACTCGAAGTACAGACTTTAGTATCCAGAACGAATTTCAATCGTATAGTAAAAACTCCTATATGGCTTAACTTGTGTGTGTGTTCCTTCTATCCGCTCCTCTTTCAAAGGTTGAGATCTTCACACGTCGATAATCCCTTGTGCTTCATCTTTAAAGTAACCAGAAATGTATCCTTCTTTTACTTTTGCCTGATTTAGTATATTTATCTTGATGAATCACGAGCCGCGCGAACACCCATTTTTATCACCCAGTGGCAAATATCTGCTTGCAGCCACAGACTCGAATCGAAATTTTAATTTTTCTGTATATCATGAAGGCTTTTTTAAAATGATGTTTACTGTGATTTTGCGTTAACCGAATGCACATATAGTATGCTATGGACACAAGGCTGGGCCATACAGTCAACCACGTGCATCATCAAAAAATAATGAAGAAAATGGAGCCATTTTTGTCTGGTCCATTGCTTCTAAGCGCATTGTGAAGACTTTAGACCCCCACGAAGGATTGGTGCGAGACCTCGTGTGTCCAGTGAGCGATTCGCCGATCTTGATCACTGTATCGTATGATAAGCGACTCAAAGTGTGGGATTTACCGTTTGCAAAAGCACACGCCGAGACCATTTAGGTCACAATTAGGTTATCACGATGATTTAAGCTGAGCTAAGACCTAATTTCTGCAATGGGGCGACTGTCGTAGTTTCGACTTCGTCCAACTTGGTTTGGATAATGTTTATTGCCCTTTCTTTCCGTGTAAAATTTTAACCAGGGACTCCACACCCAGACTATGCTCTAAAGGCGACTGAACACGCAGTCGAGTCGACGATCCAGAGTCCGTTTTTCTTTCGAATACTCGCTATACTGCCTGATAACGCACGCACACTCTCATCCGAATAGAGTCATGCGGGAACTTTGGATCGACAGTATATGACATTGGACTCAAGGATTTCACACACATTAAGTGATTCTATTGACGAGGCTTCACTTTCAGCCGGATAGAAATATATTCGATGGTGGCAGGTGATGATTCAATGTCCACTCGATGTTCGAGCAGGATAACCCGTTATTTAAAATTGACCGACCAAACTAGTCTACTCGAAGTACATACAGTGTTCAGCAAATGAACGGTGTCGTACAGTATGGTCATTTTTTACCAATCAGAAGCGATTTTTAGGGGTGTCGCCTTAAGTTGGCGACGCCGGGCATCGCTTTAGGCATTCCCTATAATAAATGTAGAAAATTGCTAGGTGCACACCCCCCATTTGCTACGCGCACACCCCCCCTACGGTTAGGGTTAGGGTTACACCTTCCTTTACACGTAAAGAAAACGCGCGTCCGTGCTACGCGCTCCTCCGTGCTCTTCCGTGCTCCACGCTCTTCCGTGCTCCGCTCTTCCGTCTCCGATCTTCCGTGCTCCGCGCTCTTCCGTGCTCCGCGCTCATCCGTGCTCCGATCTTCCGTGCTCCGCGCTCTTCCGTGCTCCGATCTTCCGTGCTCCGCTCTTCCGTGCTCCGATCTTCCGTGCCCCGCGCTCTTCCGTGTCCCCCGTGCTCCACGATCCCCCGTGCTCCTCCCTCCTCCGCGCCCCACAACGATTCCTCCGCGCTCCACAACGATCCTCCGCGCTCAACGATCTTCCCATCACTATGCTTGCCCCGCCCCCGCCAGCTTCTTATTCTACTTTGGAGGCGGCGGAGTCTGCTGTTGCGGAGCACGCAATAATGGAAGGCTACGCCTTGTAGAAGGCAGCGAAGGATCGGCCTGTTGATAACTTTTCCATGATCTTGACATTACGAAACAAACAAATCAAAAAAATAAGGCAAGGCCTTGTAGAAGGCAGCGAAGGATCGGCCTGTTGATAACTTTTCCATGATCTTTTCTGATCGTCTCCGTGACATTACGAAACAAACAAATCAATCTCAGCTTTTCCAAAATTTGTGTAACCCTAACCCTAACCCTAGGGGGGGGGGGTGCGCGTAGCAAATGGGGGGTGTGCACCTAGCAATTTTCTAAATGTATTAGCGCAGTTGGATATCTTCTATCCAACAAATCGTTATCGGTGATCATATGTATGTTGTCCTCGTAAAATTTGTTTAGAAGATGTATGCATTTTGGTAATCTAACAATTTTAAGATGATTGTCTGTACTTCCTTCGTCCAAAAATATAAGGAACAAAAGGTTTCGATTAGTGTCGGACAATAATCCACAAAAATGCCGATTGGCAGAGAACTAAACAAGGATTGTAGGCAATTTCAATCAAACCATCCGTCTTCGGCGAGATAAAGCCCTCCAAAGTTGGCAGTAGCCGTCTCGGACACTTTTAAAATGATGCTACAACACGAATATGCGCAAAAACCGCAAGAAATTGACTCCGAAAGAGCGCAGGGAAGTGCTCTCTTGAATGTACGCCGAAGTGTCGAAACTACGCCTTCCACCGCACCTTGTGGCCAAGTTGGCTACTGAGTCTACTTTTTTGAAGCAATCTATTTATTGCTTGTGGAGGACTGCACGCAAAATGAGCAAAGCTGGGACCGTACACGATGGAGAAAGTGGCCGGCGTGGTCGTAGTGGGTGAAAGTCTCTCCTTACCGACGAGTCCGCCACGAGACTAGCGCACTTTTCCCTCTGCACCAACGAAATTGTATATCGTACTTTATCGGAACACATCGGTATTTCTATATTGAACTTGCATCTCTACAACAAAGCGGGGGCATTCAGCAGTCAACTTGCACGGCTCAAGCCCTATTTGAAGCAAGAGCATCGCACGGATTGCCTGAATTTTGCGCTTTCGTTTGTGTGTGATGGACCACTGAGATCGCTTCAGTTTTATTCCATGTTGGAAGTGGTTCTATTTACAACGAGACAATACATGCTACAACCTTGGTTCAGAGGAGGAGGCGCCGCATTTTACTGTCCAGCACAAGAGCTTTATCGTCAAAGTAATGTTTCTTGCTGCCGTAGCTCGTCCCTGATGGGACACACACACATGAAAAAAATGAGATGGCAAGATCGGGATGTGGTCATTTGTCGTGTACGAATCCGCACAACAATCGAGCAGAAATTGCGAGGCGGGGACCCTTGAACTCAAAACACACAAGGTAGGTCGTGAGATCTACCGAGAATGTTTTGCAAAGTCTGTGATCCCAGAGATCAAGCGACATTGGTCATAACGCTGACGCGTTCGCATCCAGCAGGACAACGCAAAACTGCATGTTTTTATTAACGATGTGTTAATTCGCATAGCATGTTGTGCGGGGACATGTGTCTTGCACCTCAACCAGCCAACTTACCCGAAAAAGAAGCCAATTTTCCAGAAGAAACTAAAAATCTTTAATTGTCGTTTTTTTCATCTACTTTCATTGGTATCGAGTGTTCAAACCGTTCAAATTGTCTTCACCGATCACATGTGTCCTTTCTACATTTACCTCTTTGAGGAGTGTCTTTCCAACATTTCTTCGATCGTTACTTGCAATTCCAGGATATATCACCGCCGGATGTGGAACACACCTACCCTGATTGAACCAGATTACTGACCGGGGTGACCACCCTATGTCAGCTTATAAGTCGGGATGATAGCCACCGACGATATACAAATTAATACATAATGTCCTCGATCTTGGCTTCTTTGCGTCCCTACAGCGCGCCCACATCGATTGGCTGCGCGAAACATCGAAGAACTCGTTAATAACGTTGAAGAGGCCTACCGCGAGTTATCATACGTGTCCATCGACAGGGTGTTCATGGCCCTTCAGACTGTGCTTCATGCGACTTTGAAAACGCACGGAGGCAACAGCTACACGAAACCTCTTTTAAACAAGAGCGCTTGTGCTGGTAAGAATGGACTCTTATCTCTATCTATCGCTTGCGAGCGCGAAGTGTACAACAACGCTCGAAACACTCCTGAAGCTCGATCTGACAACGTTGTTTCCATGATGGTAAGTTACCAGCTCTAACAAAACAACGTAAGCTTGCACGTTTCATTTCTTTAATAGATCAAGCAGTAACCAATGACATCGCGTGTTGTACATCCTTCGAGCGAAATGTGGTGAAGCAGATTCTAAGGATGTAAATATGAGCGGTCCACACCGCTACGCTGATTAGATGTCTCGAGATCTCGAGATCAGCCATTGCACAAAGTGACAGTTGGTATGTGGGACAAGTCGACCCAACTTAAAAAGGTGATAACGGGGTCAAGTAGAGAATATGTGGAAAAGTATGAAAGTCAATGTTGTCATACTAGATGAAGGGTTATTCGGTTAGATAAGTCATGCGACCGCCATTGGATGGTTAGTTGTCGGACCAGGTCGACCCAAGAGCCAACCATCAGTTGGATGCAGCAACGGGTCCAGATTGCGGTTGGATTAACTTATGGAGTGCGGTTTGGTTATGTCTTTCGAATAGCTCTATGGCGGGACATGGATGTTTTTTGAGTGGTCAGCGGGTCAATTGCTATGATCTACCAATTGATCCCACTGATCCTGTACTCTGGGTGATGCGGCCGACAGGGGATACTGTCCAACCTTTAGTGGAGTTTAAAGAAATGGATGGTTAACAGACTACGCAGTACATGTAGATCATTTGGTTCATATAAAACTTTCATACACGCAACAAACGTGCGATTGCAACTCGCAAACATGATTCGTATTGGTCCCTTCAGTATGCACTACTATTATTTATCTAGCCACGATGACCATGCCTGATCAGACTGGATCGATGATTACCGATAAAGCATTGCTGGAAGGATTGGTCGCAAGATAGACTTGAAATAATGGTAAAACCGCATTATTTCCATGGTCCTTGTCACATGTTTTAAGATAATCGTGTATTCCGCCGTGCACCCCGACTCTGCCTGGGACCCGCTTTGCCTGTCTGTCCAATCAGAGGAAGTTGAATATACCTCTTGGTGCACGTTGATCAGTTCGTGATCATACTTGTGAAACGGTACCCTTAAATGTTCGAATTTCTTCGCCACTGTTCTGGTGAAGAAGTGTAGATTGACACAATGTTTTGCTCGATTGTAGGTAATCGCCTTCACTGCTTTCAGCATTTTCCATAATTCCGGTCCCCCGGATCCCCTTGTCGTAGCTGCCAATGCGATCCTCCCTTGAATACTCCTTGTCGATTGGAAAATCTCTCGAATTGGCGTCTCTCCCATTAAATTCATCTCCAGGCAGCTTTCAACTTGCACCCGTATCGTAACTAATAGTCTGAGAATATCCTCATTCGTCATTATTTCGGTCAGAAAGGCTGATAATTCTCTGACCGTAACGTGTCCCTCTGCTATTCCTTTAACAATGAGCCACTCGTCCGGGGTGCCCTTTCGCCTGGGGGAAGGAGTAGATACCACGGACTTCTTCTCACAAATTTTCCTAAATGTTAGGATCTGTTGCCACGAATAAGCGTTGGGATTAAAACGAAAGTCATCTGTCGGATCTTGCACTTCTGCCCTTACTGATCCAGGTGTTTTTCCATTATTGATCTTTCCGACCCAATCCGTTAGGGGCTCTGCCTCTTCCAGGAGTCATCGCACTTGTATTGTTCCTAGTTCCTTCGTTATTATTGTCTCCAAGGTTCTGTTACTTATTCGAACTTGATGTATCATCCGCAGTACACGTTATTTCCATTCTTTCCAACCTTTACTGTGCTTTACCACAATTATCTCGAAATAATCAACGAGCCTTTCTTGTTCCTTGTTCGACAAACTTGAAAATTTCGCCGCCGGGCCATCCACACCATCTTTTAGCTTATTACTGGCCGTGTATCTTCCAGTGAAGAGACTCTGCATGAGGTCCAACCAGGCCGTCAATCTATGCCTGCTGTCCATTCTGCAATAATTGCTCTAACACACTTGCCAACTATGCTGGGGTTGACATGGGTTGCTCTACGCCCTGCCCTGTTGAGCTGTTTTTTTTACCTCGAATTTTCTCATTTTCTGGCGTGGTTACATCGTGTGTAACCCCATCTTCCGTGAGTTGAGGCATCTCGCCTTCACTCGAACTTGGTTGGGAGTCCGGTATGATCTCGTCAATCCTGCTAACTTGGTCATCCTTCCTCAACTCCTCTCCCCTTCCCTATTCCGCTCGGTTCCTCCAGAAGCGGCGGATTTCCGGGGGGGGGCAGCCCCCCTCGTGGGTCATTCATCCGGTCCCGCGTTCGCTTTTAAACTTTGTAGCACCCTTTTTTTGTTCAGCGTCCTCACACTGACTCCGTAAATTAGGTACTGAAACAGAGGTGAACTTAAGGGGTAAAAACAGCGGGTCGAGTTATGATCAAAAATCTAGCATTGGTCATACCATACAAAATTTTATAACCAACACAAAACTCGATCACTTTTGGGTAAGGGTCACAAAAAAGTCAATATGACACATTTGAGTGGATATCGCGCAATTGTTAAATTGATGGCACCTGGCCAGATGAAACACAGTGAAAATGGAGGCCACTGGACACGTACATATTAACGATCTGGGAGGGATGGCAGTGTATGTAGGAAAGTGTAGGTAGTCGCGTAGTCGGTCCTAGCGCCACGTAAGTCCAATAAACACCGGTTAGTGCGTTTACGTTACTTGTTGCTTTGTAGTGCTGCCCTGTCGATTAGTACAGGTTGGGAGTATCCGAAATGCGTGTTCCCTTCACCTATTTACCTAGCGTGTCAGTGCTAGGCGTGCGGAAGTGCTCAGGACGTAGGTGTCCGAAGTGCTGTTTACTTGACAAAAATGAAAGTATATATTCTGTAAAATTTAAGTGTAGTTTTGGCTAAATTACTAATTAACCTAAAATTCACAATATGCATATAAACCACGATAATCTCGTTAGCAGGAATTTAAACGTCAGCTTTCACAACAGATCAGATCATCCAAAATTCCAGCACTCCTTCCGAGAGTACCGGGGCTTCGTGTGCAAACCATATCAACGTAAACATTGAAATCGTAGGTTCATCAACAGCGCAACGTCGCCATAACCATAATAAACCATCATTTCAATCCGATTTGTCTGCATAATTCTTGAATTCTTGGCGCATGTAACGTCTTCGTCAGCAGGTCCGCTACCATATTCCCGCTCGACACATGCTCGGGTTCCACAATTCCACGTTTCGTAAAGTCCTTCAGAAATTTTAACTTCACGTCAATATGTTTCGCACTCGCCGCGCTCGCTTCGTTCTTGAGCTGCTTGATTGCGGCTTGATTGTCAATCTTCAGCACTATGGGCATCTTCGTTTTAACACCCATTTCCTCGAAAAGCTCCTTCAAACCTAGCGCTTCTCTCCCACCTGCAGCGGCCGCGACAAACTCCGCCTCTGCAGTTGATAGGGAAACGAATCCCTGTTTCTTACAACTCCACCCTGCTATAATTCCACATACGAAAATCACATTTGCGCTTATGCTTTTCCTATCCGCACGGTCAGCCGCATAATCGGCGCTAAAGCTCGCAATTCGCAACGGTAATTTCAAATCATTTCATCCACGTAACTGTAACTTTAGGTTCTTGCTGCCTTTCAGATATCTGGCAATTCGTTTTGCAATCTTGAAATCACTCAGACTTGGTGCGTGCGTGTGCCTCGTTGCACGGTGCACAGCAAACGATATGTCCGGCTGAGAGATTCGAGAAATCCACAATAAACTCCCCACAAGAGACTGAAAATCCTTCACTGTAGGTCCGTTTCCACGAGAAATAGTTGGCAACATTTCACTTAATTCTTCGTGTCTTCCAAATCCGAGATAGGTGTTCTCACCACATTTGCGTCTTTTAAGCCATGCTTTTCAAGCATCTCCACGATAGTGCCCTCTTGGTCGATAGTGTATCCATCTGCAGGACCACCTAAAATTCTCATCCCGAGAAACTTCTCCACGTTGCCTAAATCTTTTAGCTCCAAACTTGCATTTTCTCGAAAAAATCGTCCACAAGCTTTGCCTTCGTTGCTGTAACCAGTAAATCGTCAACGTATACACCAACCACGATCGTACCCCTTTCGTCAATTCTGTTGAACATACAAGTGTCTGTCAGGCACTGAGAAAAATCCATTTTCACTAAGGTTTCACACAATAAGTCATACCATAGTCTTCCTGCCTGTTTCAGGCCGTAAAGGTTCCGTTTCAATTTGAGCATTAGCTTCTTCGAACTTGTAGCTTCCAGTTTCTCCAATGTATCATGCGAAATCTCCATACCCAGTCGGTGTGCTATTGCTATTCTATTCATAAATAACGGTAATTTATCGCATATAGCGCACTTTAGCTAGCCAGTCGTTGCGCTATTGCTATTCTAAGCCAAAACATACGCCGGCCTGTGCTAATCGGAGCCAAAATAGAACAGTAGATCTATTCGTGTACCGTTGATTTCAATACAAAATTTAAGTCATCTGCATGATGTCTGACTAACATTGTGCACAATGTCCCCGGGAACGCTATACCCGTTCTAACATTGCGAGACTTGAATTGGACGTGGTGACACGGAAGGGTTGGAAGATGCGTCCACAGAGACATTAAAGGAAGGAATGCTCGAAAAGACGAGACGCGCACGAGGATGACCTTGTTTTCTTTTAATTGACGGTCGAGAGGGTATTACGCCCATCGACACGCAATTCTCTCGCTGGCTTCTTCCAAGGCGCCTATTCAATTTGTCGCCAACAAACTTAGGATGTGCGAAGCGATTTCATTGTCAGCAGAGGCTTGGCATTGCTTCTCGATGAAATTATTCCAATGTTTGAAAATTTTGAATAAGAAAAGCAGGACAGGAAATAATAGGCGGAGGCGGATTGGCCACAGAGAACTAAACGCTGTTGATTTGTTTCGCTAGCATTGACAATGCTTCTACGTCAGTCAAATGCGGTGCTTTCAACCAGTAGTGCCTATCTCGGGTGTTAAGGGCAGAACAAGTTGACATTTTACTCTTCGATATCGGAAAGACGTCGTAATTATGATCTAAAGAACGTGTCATAAGGTTTACAAAACGCCATGTTTTCTAATAATTTGAAACGTCCGAGATGTGCTGCTTGTTTCTCTTCAACTTTAATTTGTATGGTGACTCAGTTCAAATGTAACTGATTCAGCGCACCTTAATATCTTTGTCGCACGTAAGTGAAAGCGGTAATTGATTCATAGATCGCCAAGTGTCAGCTCACCACATTGTTAAAATATCGTCCAGTGGAAAGAAACTACATGAATATAACATAGCTCAAAGCGAACACATGACTATTGTGTTGTCAGTTGCACCCTCTTTATCAGATTTTGAATGTGTTGAAGCGGTGATTGCAGCGAGGTCATGTTCGATGGGCATGATTATGCTCCTACCTGGTCTACAGTAATAAGGTATTAGAATAACACACGATGACTGGGGGAGGAACACTGTTGCGCTATCGCTATTCTAAATTGACCAATCATCAATAGGAATCACAAACGGTTTCCAAAGGGTATAGCTCTTATTAACATCAACCGACCAAAAACAAAAAAACGAGCTCGGGCGTGGTGCGCGGGGGGTTTTCACGCCCAATTCACCCATTTCTTTTCACGTACGTTCTCAGCAACTAAGATGCCATACCAATTTATGGCGTATGGGACCATAGCGTGAAAAAGCACATAATGCTGTATAACATCAAACAATTCGCTGAGCAGTAGCATGTGACACTTTTTTTCACAAGCAGGTAAAATATTCTAGCCTACTTATTATGGATTGCAGTCATTTTTGCTAAGCCTACGTTATGTTTTGTGTAGTACTGGATGCTGTACAGTAGTGTTAACTTTGATACTAAACAAAGACTTTGTCAAGCGTGCTATGATTGCGATATTTGATCCACTAAAACTCATTTTTATTGCCTACGTTTTTGCCGCCCGAGGTGGATGGAAGACGTGCAAGTATTTTGGTAATTTGTTTGATCAGTTTATTATGTTATTTAAGATTTTGGTGGTTTGATGTAGGTTACAATATTGACAGTCTCGTCGTGGGTCACACGGAGGTCGAAGAGCTTTCCCGCATGACTATAATCGTCAACGGTACTTCTCAAAACGTAATCTAGGGTTAGAGCTTGAGCTGATTATTAGCTATTAACTCTTTGCTTCTTTTGTGTCTTG
>MIQA02003009.1:6689-43062 GCA_001887855.2 Sclerospora graminicola | reverse complement strand
ACCTCAGTTCTAACGAAATTGTTTGACGCTCCTGTGTCAAACAGAGCACGCATGGGGACATCGTTTCTATGCGGCTTAACCTCCTGGGTGATGAGGAGTTTCCCTTCACCCTGAACATGCTGACAGGACATAGTCCCGTCTGGGGCTATTATCCTCACATGCCCGATGTCAGCGTGTGAGATAACCCGTCCAGTAGGGCGCCTCGCCCCTACTGGTTGTTGACGTTTTTTGCATCAACAGAGGGTTGCCCCTGTTTGATGACGCCGACCTGCGGACTGTCCAGTCCGCTGACTGCGTGGTGCTGGCCGCGGCGCCATGCATTCATGGGCGTAATGGCCCATCTTCGCGCATCTATTGCAGCGAAGGAATTTCTTGTTTTTCGGTTGCCTCGGTGTCGCGGCAACTGCAACCTTTAGGTCCATCGATTCTGGACCTCCTCCGCCCGCGCTCTGGCGCGGGTTTTGGTGTCTCGGGACGAAGTGTGAACTTTGTCTTCTTGGGAAATTGGTTTGATTAACATGCTGCACTGGCGGCATGTTAAAGTCGAAAGGCTGTTGATCCCTTCGACTAACCCTAGCATGCGTTGACGCTGAACGCATGATGAATTTCTCTCGGATGCTTTGGTCTATAGCATCCCTCAGAGTCTTTGGCGGAATCCGATAAAGACTCTGTTTGATGGGACCGTCATTCATTCCCTTCATGAAGCCAGTGACCTGCATGACAGGGGCACCGGCTCGTATACAATATTTGATAACAAATATTGTATTTTCTGAGCGTCACGCATGTAGGCTCAGCTTGCCTGCTGAGTTCCATGAACTCTTCGCGACAGACTTAGCTTCATTCTGGAGCTTCGAAGTTGACTTCAGCTCAGCTTTAATCCTGATACGTCAGGATGGCAGATCCATCAGTGGATCTGCGGCTATCGCCCATGCCCTGGCGCGACCGCCTAGGCATGTAGTGGCGTAATAAGCTTGTGAACGTGGGTCCCCAATCTTTTGCGCAGATATGGCATCTTCCACCTCTGCGAACCATCTACGAAGGGTTCACCCCCTTCGTCAGTAGAGGGCGGAGTCCATGCCTTTACCACTCCAACGCTCGCACTAGGTGCGGGCGTTGTTGTTGATGATGATGTTTGCGACCGCAATATTGCGTTACGCACCTGAGGATCAACATACATCCTCTTGAAACGGGTAACCATCTCTAAGGCTTCCTCCGGGGGTTTACCTCGGAAGAAGTTTTCCCTAACAAAATCCTGCGCGAGCTGTCGCTCGCGCTCACGATCGCTGACCGTCGCCATGCCAGCCGGGCGACTCTTAAACCTTCGTTCCGCTAGTTAACTAGCGGAACGCGTTAACAGTGGTCGTTCTGACGGACCCCTAAGTGCTACCAGGTGTAACAAGCTAGCCGTTACTGGCTTACACTGTAAAATTGCAGTGAGGAAGCGTGCAATTAGTTAGGACCAAATGTAATTTGGTCCTCCTTAGTTTATTAAAGACAAACTTTAGGTAGACTATTTAATTAATCAAATAGTCTATTAAAATATATATATTAATATATATTCCTAAGGCTGCTTGTGTGCTAGAAGGTAATTTTAAGAGTGAATATATTATGAGTGGTTTAGAGTTAATAACTATAATTAAATCTAAACTAATCATACAAACATGTAGTATAAAGCTGATCTAAATGATATCTTTATCATTATATTACTTGTTAGATTCGATAATTGTATCAGAATTTGTTCTCAAGGTGGATTATAACAACTTATAATCCAATATTCGCATTCAGACATTAAGTCTGAAATTGAACTGTGATATTTCAACTTAAATATCACTTATGTAATGGCACCCCATTACACAAGTAAGCGACCTTCGGTTGGCCCCCAAAACATTTGTCCACACTGATCGACACATTCCATCGTTCGCAAGTGTCAAGTAAGCTTGCGACCTTCTCACACAGTACGTCCCATGAGGTGGCCTTGATCAGGATATCACCTATGTATGACCGTCTTCCCAAAAAACATCATACACTCGGTATTTTCCCGATCGGTACTAATCTGAAAATAACCATACAGGGCATTGTCCATCAGGCTCTGCCATCAATCTGAGGAGCGTTGTTCAGTCCGAACGGCACCCAGCGATCCCGGCCGCTTTACTTCAGGACAATGATGGAGTTGATTGCCCGGTCACGTTTACGATCCTGACCTTGAAGTCAAATAAAGTCAACTATGGGATTGTGCATAAAAATACTAGCGCTGCTGCATATTGGATGTCTGTTATACTACATTGTAACTAGAATATCAAGGTATTTTCAAGCGGTCCACGTTGGCTTGGTTACTGTCAGTGAACGGAATTGATGGAAGACTGGAGTGAGTGCCGGCTTTGTTGTCACAGTGGTCGCTTGGGATCATTAAATTTACCAGGGGCGAAGAAAAACTTTTGGGCACCAGGCGGCCAGTATAACACGACGGGCGGAGGTCGACGAAGCTCTGAAAAAAAAGAGCTCCGTGAAGGCAACCTAGGGAAATGATCATACTCCCTCCGCTGGTCGTAGATTAAAACGAAGACCTTATCGCTGGTCGATTTGATGGATCGGTTTACATCAAGAAAGGTGACGGGGCTTATAGAGCTCTCTAGCGGAAACTCCTCGAGTGGTCCATACTAGCCGCCACTTCGGATTATACGCCTGGTATCACGGTCAACGAAGCAAATACCGTGGTCTGTTTTTGCTTCGTCTGAATCTCCTTGATGCGCATAATACTGGGTCATATATGCCCTTTCGACAATTCTTGCCTCTGCGTCTCATCAATTTCACACCAAAAAACTTTCGAGCCAAGGTGGTGTCGACAATAGATACTTCTACTCTAGTCAAAACGCACATCTTCTGGCTGTTTATTTTACCACCAGCCTTATCTTGTTTGAACAATTTATCTGGTGAGTGGTATTTCCTGTAACCCCGTGATTCACCAGGCAACAACTTCTGCTCCATAACCACCTCGGAGGGAGATAATTGATCGTATACTGTTCAGCAGATAAGGGTCGGCTGATGTAATCGTCAAAATTACATGTATTGTCGGTTACGATTTGCTTTGCTTCTTGATTACCTCCCTTACTGTGATATGCATAGATATTAAAATAGACCGCTCGGCTCGAACCAGATTCAATCTGGCGTGTGATCTAGTTTAAACATCTTTTCCACCTCGGGTTGTAACATTCCAGCATGCTTGGTCGGGACATACCACTTCTTCATTTGGTTATAGAACTCTTCGATAGAGCAGAGCCCATCGTGCACTTCTCCACATGACTTACATGTAAACAGGCAGTGTTCGGCTGGGTAACCCTTTCGTTCACACGTCTTGCAGATCTATCAACGGTCAGGGTGTGATTCAAAAGAAGGGCAGTATCGTTACCTGTTCTTGACTGAAGCCAGACAGCCTTCTAGGTCAGCACCTACCGGGTCAGGTCAGCAAAATGGCTTCCCTGCCCGGTCTGGCCAGGACTACCCAAGACGGAAGTGCACCCACCGTGGGACTATTAAGCATGATGACTGAAGCTGCTGGAATGATTGTGGTACTATTCGAATCCATTGCCACCATTCAAACTTCACGGGCTGACCTGGTTGGAAGTGGCTTGCTGACCAGATCCAGGTTAGATCGTGACCTGTACCTTCATGTTCTGACAGCTGCTTTGTGACCTCGATTCTTCGCTCTCTGGTGCATCCGTAGAGTTAGTTCTAACTCGCTATCATTCATGAGGCGCAGCAAAGGGAGCTGGTCGTCGAAATTTTCGGTCGTCGAATATACTTATAAAATACTCCACATGTTCCCGGGCAGCTTCTGACCGGCCAGCATGTTCTTTGACTGGTATATATGGGCATTTATGCCTGCAACATTCAACCGGTGTAGGTACTCAAGGGGTTCTCGTCAACTCTCTTATTCGTATGGAAGTATTGCCGAGTCACTGACATCCCGGATCGGCTGTATTGTTCTCCAAATTTTTCCGTCAATTGTTTCCAGTCATCTCAAAATTCCCTGCTAAGCTATCTACTTCTTCGCCGGACCTTTCAAGAGATCTCCGAAGACCAGGCACTTATCATGAACTGGAGTTTGTCTCTCAGAAATGCTGACTTGGTCATACTCAACCATCCTCTAGCCTGGTCGTCATCGATATCGCTGCCGGTGAAGTCCTTCAGTTCGAAGTTCGCTGACATATTACCCTAGTTATCGCCTCTAAGTCCGGGTCGAAAGCTTGGGAAGATGCCATGTTAGCTCGGCGAGTCACGCCTAGGTCCAGGTCGTCCGGGTCATAGTGGTATCTTGCTGACCTGACCAACTCGATGTCGCTATCACTGAGTGAAGGTTTTGTCTTGGGTGTCTACCAGGTCGGCTACCTAAACGATGAGTGGGCTCGTCAATATGAGGAACGCTCTCTCTTGACCGTGTTGACTCCATATCTTCATCCACAATAACGTCAGCACGATGATGGATCGACTTAGTCATCCGTTCTTCATGGGACAAGAGCCGGTTATGCTGCCTTATGTTAAGGCGATCTGCATTATATCGACGCTGTTCGTCCAGGTACCGGTCCTCAGGTCTGTAGGCTCCACCTCTATCAAGTTGCTGCCTGACCGTCCTTTATTCGGGTCATCCAACTTACACCACTCTCCACCTCTTCTTTAGGCTCAGCTATTCCTGAATTTTTCATGCCTCCAAATTTGCCGCAATTGCCACATGCGCATGGCCAAGCGTCATTCGGGCGATAACGACTAATGATTTCGATCAATTCACCTCAGAAGGAGATGACTCATAAAAAGAGAACCCAGAGTGCCCTCCGTCCGGCCGCAGGTGACCCTGGTGGTAAACAACGCCTACTCAGGTTCCGCACGACCTACTAAAGGTACCAAACGACTGTGTAGATCGTGTAGCGCACTGGTCGCCTCCTACAGTTTGCACACCTCCATGTCGAATAATTGATTCAGGTCAATAGAACAGTATTAATAGCGGTCTATTAAATTTGTTCGGACTCTAGTTAGGGTCGGGTGAATACGGGAAGTGACTGGAGGGAGGATGGGGCCTTATAGATCACCTATAAGTTTAGGGCGGGTACACCGTCCGTCCGTCCGCAGGAACTGACTTAGTTCTTGGAGGTAAAAGGTTCTTCTTCTGTGACCGCATGTGACTGTACATCCATCTTTTAGTCTTCTTCTTCGAAATATGACCGGTCATAAGCTGCCTTAACATGGGCTGCCTCATCCGACAGATGACCTGTATCCATTGCAGGTAGATTTTTTATCCAGTCATAGCCAGCCTTCGATTCTTCATTCTTATTTTCTTCATCTTTTGAACCCCACAGCGCACATTCGTTTCATCGGATTATGATCGAAATATCCTAGTATAGTGACCAGCACTATGATACGAGCCGGCTCCGGTCAGTTCCCCGACGGGAGATATTTCTTTTTTAATGTCGACCTTGTACTTCTCCAATCGAGTCGACCATCGCATCCTTCAATCTTCAGCAGCTTTGGGGGCGATATGCCTTCCCCTAATGTACATCCTCAACAAATCTATCTTTGCTCTTCTGCCAACTAGGGTCTCACGGGTATATCCGGGGAGGGTCACCAAGAGGTCTGTGCCCGCGCACCATTGCGGTGTTATTGGCTATAATCATGTACAACTGTTGGGCGACTGTAGATACGTGCTGATTGACTAAGTTTACCTACCTCAAAAAAACCCACCGTAATTATTCTGTGCCAGACTAATTTCGAACCTGAGGTTTCGAACTGTTCTACCTTAAATAGTCTGTGCCAGACTATTAATGAACACAAGCTACTTGCGGTATTATCGGAAATAGTCTAAGACAGACTAATTTATAAGTTGGTAATTTGTCTGGGTTATGGTTCTCGAATGGTGGACCAAGTAAATATTTATAGTGTCTATCTTTGTAAATATAAAACGAGATTGTTGGATTGCGCCAACGGTAGTATCAAGCTTACGGTACTTTCAGTTGTTGACATAAAGTTCGGTACTCATAAGTCCACCTGAGATCGTTCCGCGCCTTCATACCGTTAGTCAGGTTATAGGTTAGGAAATGAGATGATTTTCAAGTGAGGTACGATGTCGATTGGACATTGTTAACATGTCTGAAATAAAAATTGTATTGAAAAAAATAATAATGAACGTGTATAGAATCGGTACATCAAAATTGCTGGAGGCGCTGACTGGACCAATTAACGTTACTAAACCCCCACCTCATACAACTCAGCTTTGTTTCTCTTCAGAATTTTCTTGGTGTCTTCCATATTCCTCGGGTCTTTTACCTTCAAGATATTATCGATGCTTGGCTCTCCACATCCACTGCAATGGTGGTCAATTATCCCTAATTTTTTGTACATGTGCCAGACTAACTAGCATATTTAACCAAATTATGCACCGTAACCAAAAAAGGAGTTGCCTGTATTGAGCAACCTACGGCAGGGTCCAAACCGATAATACAGCGCCCCCGTGTAGTGCCACCTACGAAACCTCCACCAAAGATAGACGCAGTACCTTGCTGGACCACTAACCACATAATCTTCTCATATATTTCGTTACTGCACTCGCTCCCGCATTCGGACCCGTTCTTCTTCTTCCTCGACGCTATGGGCACATTGTGCAGATTGTCATGCCCAGTCAACGCAGCACAATCGACATCGCGAGGAAGAAGGAGGAAACTGAGTGGATTAGGACCCACGGCGGTGGCGTCGTAAGACGCACCGCTCGGCACTTTCGCACGAAAGGGTGGAACTACACCGCTGCTACCTACAGGAAGTGGTGAAAATAGCGCGAAATCTAGAAGACGCTCCAGGTCACCGCCAACGTCTCCCTGGTGCTGGCCGCACGCACCTGCTCGCCTCTATCGAGGATATTCTTTTCGAATTGATTATTGAGAGGCGCACAAACAAGAAAAATGTCACGCGCGACTGGATTGCAGGGACGGCACTGGCGCTCTTCGAGCATGAGCGTGATGCCGACAATGTGGAGACTTTTGTGACGTCTGAGAATTGGGTGACACGGTTCATGGGTCGATTCGGATTGACCCTACGACGCCGGATGAACATGACGAAGTACCCATCGAACATGCCGTTAGCTTTCTCGGGTTTGTGGAGCTCCACAAGACCAATATGGATCCTCACCGTGCTCAGGAACGAGACTGCTCTCTACTTTTAGGATCATTGTGACACAACCGTTGAGCAAGCGGGCGCTCGTCACATCGTCATCAGATCGACGGGCTTTACGTCTATGCGTGTCACACTGTTCCTCGCAATCATGCTAGGTGGGCGCAAGTTGACCCCCATCATCATCATCGAGAAGGGCAAGGCGACCGTTTGCTTCGATCGTGTTGGCGGATGCCTCGTGATTCGACAGCCCAGACAAAGATCTTCTGTAGCGTTGTCTGGAATGGACGTTTCCAACTGTGTGGGACAGTATCTCGTATGGGACCCCATGCGAGCGCACATTGACAAGCGATTGAAGGCGGTGTGCGCAAAAACGGCTTGAAGATGTGTGTCATTCCGGGAGGAATAATTCTCTATTTACAGGCCGGAGATATCGGCATGTACAAGTCGTTAAATGACAGAGTTTTAGCGTGCATTACGGAATGGAAGCAGTCGGACCGACATCCCCCGCTCGCTCAACTCTGTCTTCGACCTCCATTATGCGTTAAACCGCAAGGTTAAAATAAATCGGCACTCCTCCCAGAGTAGGACTCGATCTGATCTTTTAATGCTGATTCAGAGCAAGTTCGTTGACAATGTTTTATTCGTAGGCAGCACACCATGGAACCAGAAGTCAGCCACGATGGCTAATGGTACTGCCAATGACAGCCCAACGGTGGCCACAGTGGGCGACGTTAGCAATACGGCGCGTGCCCATAGATAGTCCGATAGCACGTTAAAGACCCTTTACTTCAATGAGAAGCAAAATTTCGAGCGATAAACCCCTGAGCGACTCGATGCTGGAATATTGGAAGGCCAAGACAAATGGAAGCAGGCAGACCATATTGATGACGCAAGCGCTAGCGGAACTATTGCGTGTTCAAAGGACGGTAATGTTAGAAAGAGCTTTACGGCAGTGGCATTAGTTAGATGCATACGGTGTTTGCATGGTTACTACTTTATTTTTGGGACTCAGAGACGGAAGATTGGTAATATAGGTGGTAACTCGATCTATGGTATCTCGGCGACGCAACAACTGAACGTGAGTCACCCAGCGGAAGATCAAACGGCTTTGACGCGATTGAATCGATGGTTCAATCCTATTCCAGAAGAAGAAGGTGAAGATCGATACCTTGGTCTCTTTCATTTTATTCATCTGACGAAGGATTTTTACTTTAGTTTTCATACAACACCACGCATACATTTCAGCACAATATGACCACAGAACACTCCGATCCAGCGGAAGTGTTTAGATCGAACTACCATCTGACCCAAGAATTGAAATCTTGCTTGAGGGGTGGTGCAGCAGCTGATTTGATTGTACCGCTCGTTCTTGGCTGCTATGAGCAGCGCAAATGCTCCGTATTCGGCCGTCTTGTAAGCATCGTCCTTCTTGCTCGGCGATCTCGTCACTTTGCCGGCACACGCTACTTAAAACGTGTATATAGCCGATACTGGCAAAGCTTCGAATGACGTCGAAACGGAGCAGATTATTAAAGTATGGGACCTGGTAAGTTCAGCTCTTTTGTGCAACACCGTGGATCAATTCCTGTATTCTGGTCACAAGAGACATCTGCAACGCTGCCAGGGCTGTCTATCGTTCTCAATCATGTCAATCCAACATACAGTGCGATGCAAAAACACTTTGCTGATCTTTACTCGCGCTATGGCTCGTCTATCGTTGCTCTGAATATCGTCAAGCAGTCGGAAAAGAAAGAGCGCGAAGTTATTGTGGGGAACGAGTACACCTCAACAATTTTATGCCACCAAAGCACCGACTACGCTATTTGGCCATGGATTACTCTCGACGCTCGGGCCCGAAACAAGAAGGTTTTAATGTATGGATTCGCTGGATAAAGTAGCGGGATGGGAACTCATGCAGACAGGACTCTTCTGTAGTGCACCGAAGCGGCAGATAAGCCAAAACGCAAAGATTCGAATGGCCTATACATTCACCTTCAGTCCGTCTTCTGGATCGATGAAACACATTTGACATCAGGTACCCTTCAAGTCAAAGAAGAAGAAAGTGACGAGTTTGCTTCTGTCGCTGAGTCACCATCGCCTACCATAACGAAAAACTCGTAAGAATGACTAGAGCAACGAGGGTTCTTCGAACAAACTGCATTGATTGTTTAGATCGTACGAATGTGAGTCAAGGTAGTGTTGGAATGCGTGCCCTGGGTCAGCAGCTTTACGTGATGAGAATTAAGAGCACGCCACTCTTGTAAAGTCGCACCCAGTTCGTGTTTGTGCTGATGAAGCTGTACTCGCTCATGGGTAATGCCATCTCGATGCAATGCGGCGGGTCGGAAGCTCATCAAGATGTGAAAATAGCGCTTCTCGAGAAAACTTCAAGCATCGCAAACTCCTCACGTCGATTCGACGCTACTATAGTAACTCGCTCACGGACACCGCCAAGCAATATGCAATTAATATGGGGTTTACCTCTTTCCAAGGTCTAAACCCGTGATCAGTTTACTTAAAGACTCTACCAGTAGAAATTGCCGATTACCATCCAGACCTTTCAGTGATTAGATACACGGAGGGGGCATCAAGAACTGGCCCTGGTGTGACCAACCTGGAAGCAACGCTGGCAAGTCGGTCGCCCCCTTTTCTTTTCACCGGCAGATACACCAGTACCTGATGCGCTACCCGAGTAGTTTGCTTCACCATGATCCGCCTCAGAAATTGTGGTACGCTCGAAAAGGGTCAAGTCGCGATGCACAGAGCGTTCCTAAGGAGCTTCTCGCATCCGGGAGGACACCACAGGTCTGCCACGACCTCGGCGAAGTACTGGGTCGAAAACAGCAGCTGCATTGACACTCGCCCCTATTCCTGATAGAGTCTCGTCCATCAGCCTCTGCAAGCGAGGTTGCGCCTGAAGGTACTTATCGGTAATATGTTGAATCGGTTCATAGAAAGTTGGCGGTGATGTTGGGAGAGCTACGGAATAAACCAACAGCGGTAGGTCCAGACGGTCTGCTGGTCTTGTGGAGGTTGTTGGCGGAGGTTGATCCAGCCACCATTGCTTGTTAAAGTCTGCCCTGGAAAGCGGTGCTGGAAAGTGAAACCGATGCCATCCCATGCTACAGACCATCATTTGCCTGCAGTAATCGCCATCGCATATTCCAAGACCAGCTTCAAGACGACGCAAAGAGTGTTTGTGTGCTGCTTTCAATGCATGGCTGGAAATAAAAAAAATACGATTATTAGAAATGGGAAATAAAGCGCTCGAATATGCGATGATGCTAACCTTCTTCACGACGTCCTGCCATAATTGCCCGTTGCCTAAAGGGGCAAGGCGACATGTTTGTCATTCGATATTTGCTTCTTTATCATATTGAGTTTGAAGAGGAAAGACTGATCAATGATCTTGAGAATGGCATGTAGGTCACTGGTAGAGGACTGCATCCACCTTTTGAGCCCGTAATGTGTATGCCCAAAATGGTTCACACTTTTCAACCATGATCTAACACGCTTTTCTTTGTAAAGCAGCCATTGGTGCTGAATATAGGTGAATGCATCCACAGGGCACGAACGTGAAAGGCTCTGCACAGCCTCTTGGTACCTATCCTCTGTTGCTGCATTGACGACGGCCCTCCAATTTTCTTGCATGAATGAATTGTACGCCGTTTGAACTTCGTTTCCGGCAGGAAAATGTTTGTGCACATTTCCAAGAATATTTTTTCAATGTGCCAAATGCAAAGGATGTCCTTGCCTGTTGGAGATAACATTTCGAGTTCATTCATGAGCACAAGCTCACGGTCTGTTACAAAAACAAGATTATCGCGCGGTATGTTCTTTGAATCTAAGCTCTGAAGAGAAAGCGCCGTCAAGGTATACATAAAACCATACGGCAATGCATTAGACAAGAACAATTATAGTAGATCATCCGATAGAAATTACGGGCGAAACGACCCAACTGTTGTAGACGTCGTCAAGAAACTGCACAATGAGCTCGACCTCACTTTGTTAGAGAACGACAAGTTTCGTCTTCGATTTTCTATTGCAAATACCCACTTTTGTACTACATATACCTGCTTTTGCTGCTCATAGTCGTTTTACCGAGTATTCTTTCCCTTTGTTTGGGTTTCGCACGGTCTAGTGCTTGAACAACCTGCCAGCTACATGAATATCCGTGCCCACCTTCCTTTCACCTTTTCATCTCCGTATCAATTTAAAATATCGTGCCAAATCTGGAAATACCCGCCCATTTGCAGGCAGATATTGTTAGCTAGATCGTGCGCGGGACTCCGTTTAAAAAAGTGCGCACGCAGCCTACGGTTATTTCAGTATATGTAATAAACATCAATCAGCCACGCTCATAACGATTGAACACCACTACAGTCGGGTCTCACTATAACAGCCACTGTTGTAACAGCAATCCGCTGTAACAGCCATGATTTTTGACATACGGATTTCCGCCAGCCATACATATCTCCAATGCTGTTATACGCAGATAACAGCCGTTCACTATAGCAGCCAAAAAGTTATAATACGGATAGGGCTGTTATAGTGAGACCCGACTGTATTGTTTTTATTAGTCACCCCTGAATATTGAGTGCCTTTGTTTTGTGCACACCCTGTTTAGTAGTACTGAATCTAATATACCGGTATCGGTACAAGGTGGGTATTGATTGACCAAGGTGCGTTACCAAAAAGGGTGGATCAGCGTTCATCAATTATACTGTCAAACTATGATCAATGTTACCTCTGCTACCTTAATCTTTCGTCCCCATGTGATCGCTCACCTTCATGTCTTCCAGCCCCGGTTCAGCTCGGCCCTTTTTTCCTGCTGCGAGTATTGTTTTCTCGTCGACTTCTAGAAACTCGGCTAATTTTTTACGCCAGTCGATCTTCTCGGCGCTCTTGTTATCAGACATCTGAACAAAAAGTCGGAAAGTATCAAGATTGCTGCTTGACAAATTGTCCTTGTTTAGCTTCAAACGCTGAGCAACTTTTTTCACGGAGTACCCGCTGTGTAGATAGTCCTGAACTAGCTGTCTCTGCAAGAGCTCCGCTGCCTCATCCTCTTTTTTTGCCTCTGCTAACTTCGGAGCCAGCTTGTCATCTCCTCCAAATCTTTCCCTCAAATTAGAAAGCAGAGTGTCTCTTTTCTTAGACATAATGGCAAACTCGTTCAGCATATCGAAATTCCACGGCTTGTCGTCTGTCAAGGGTTTGCAAATGTCGAAAACTTCGTCAAATGTTTCATAGGAATTCACCAGTTCCTGCTGCATTTCCGCCGCCGCCTTGGATCCATGGTACTTTCCCCGCGATAGAGCCAAAGCCAATTCGTTATCATTTCCATAATATTTCTCGAAACACTTGAGCATAGTCGTCTGAGACCCAGAAAAACTAATGAAATCTTCCAGAAGCATTATCACAGGTCCCTTTGTAACGGCCAGATCTTTATCCACATTATCGATCCACAACGGAAGCACTTGTAGAGGGGAGACCTTCTCAAAAATCAGCTTTTCAAAATAAAGTTTTGAAAACTCTGCAGCATGTTTTTCTTGGGATTCAATCTTGGAAACTTTCAAGTAAGCCAGCGCATAGACCAAAGCACTATCGTCGAAGCGTTTACTCACATCACCGAGCAGAGATAATTTCGACTCTAGAGAGGAACATTTACCCATTTTCGTTTCGAGTAACTGTACGGCCTTGTTAAAACGAGTAGCCTGATCATGTTCAGGCCAACGAAAAGTTACGCCGTCTAACGTTTTAGCAAAATTGGAGCTCGTTGCGTACGTCGACTCGGTGAAAGTGTTTAACCATTCGATGGCGCTGGAAGAAGGCACTCGCTCTTCTTTGCTCTCGTCCGCTTTTCCTTCAGCAGTTCGAAGCAACCTCTCGACAGCAATACTGTTCTGGTCTGTATCGACAGGGCCAACTCCAAGTGCCAGCTTAGATCCTGTAGCTGCAGAGACACTAGCCAGGAGAGCACCAGATGTTAACAGTAAAAGGCGTATCATTCAGGGGCTTGTAGGAGCTTGGCAGGTACTGTGGGCAAGTGAGTAGATTGTAGAGTGACCCACCCGACGGTGGTCGAGTGGTACGCTGCTCAAGGAGGTCCTGGATTCGACCCCGGAACCATCCAACTTGGTTGGATTCTAAGGTATAATCAACCAAGAATTTACTTCAGTATGTTATTAATACATGTATTTCTCGGATGGCTAATCAAAAATTGTATCTTGCATAAAAGGATGCACCGCTATGCATAGAATGAACAATACAGCATACAACAACTCAGGTAAATACTGTACATGTAACTCTTAGTCCTCACTTGTCTCAGGATCGGCTGCCCGCAGGATTTTAGCTGACATTCACTACGAGCTTCTAAATTAGCTCTATCTAACAAGTGCAGTTAGCACTTCCGAACACCAATAACAACCCCAAAAGCCTCAATTGCTCACTATAAATGAGCCGGCTGTGGTTTACGGGAATCGGAGGTCAGTGGCTCCTCGAACACAATTTGCTTTACTAACACCTCGATATCCAACCTTAAAGGCGTTCGAAAGGAGGCGACCCTTGATGCGTGGTGCTAAGTGCGGATAAAAGTAGCGTTTAATAAATGGGGCTTAAAAGGGTCCTATTTGTCAGGGACTGCAACGAAACCACTCAATAACACCCATCGGTGTCAGTCAACAAAAGTGAATACACTTACTGTATCAGTGTCAGTCAACAATATAAACCCATCAAATCACCCATGATGATGCTGGTGTCACCACACAATCAGGATTTGAAAATCACCCCAAGATGGTTAGGTTAATGGCCAACTAACTGAATTGGCCCTTATGACAGATACAGTGTATAACTCCTAAAATGTCTATTTCATTCTCCAACCTAAACCTGTTTGTGCTTAGCGTGCCAGTTTAAATTGTATTCGTCTTAGGTCAATTTAATCTGCGGCGGGGTCGTCGGTTAATGCGAGACTGCAACAGGCAATAAAAGCTGACTCCACGTTTAGTGTCGGGATATTTGTAAAAGTAAAAGTGATATATTATGTATTAAAAGCTGACACATAGAAAACTTTAAACTTATAAACTCTGTTAACATGCATCTTGGCAGTATCGTCATACTTTAATTGTTCGTAGTTCATCAAAACGTCACAAATTCCAACACTCCTTCCGAGACCGTCAACGCTGTATGTTTCACAAAGTGTCAAATGAAACTTTCATCCTAATACAGTATATGCATTCAAAAGTAAAAACCACGCAAAAGCCACTACTCCATGTTACTTTATATCAACCTGCCCTTGTAATTCATTAATCCCGGGTGCACTCAAATTCTTGGTCAGTAAATTCGCTATCATATCCAGTGTACCCACATGTTCTGGATGTACACGTCCCTTTCAACCATAATTTTTACAAATTTCAACTTATCATCCACATGTTTCGTGCTAGCAGCACGGTGCCCCTTACTGCAACATTCAGGGAGATGGGCTTAGCGCACCATCTCTCGCAACCTCGCCCATCAGGCTACATACACGCAACATTAAACTCGATTACGCAACACACAGTCAACAAAATATCGATGTGGGCCACACAAAAAAGAGACCCAACTATATCTTCGGAGGTGGAGATATTTTACCGTAAAATAAAACTTACAGCGTAAACACCATACCAGGTGGACACTGTGTCAACGTTCCGGATTTCCTCGCTAAGTCTCATTGCTCGCAAATTCATATCATCAACGAACTTACGGCCACCGCTATAGCCTACGGGTCGACAAAAAGGCAACGTGCAGATCATGGACCTAGGTGGAGGTATCCCGCTGCAGTTGAAGCTGATGGATGGTCGTATCTCATTTTCTGCTCATTATCTTTTTCATCAATCGTGTCTCTTTTACCAGAGTTCTTGCCATCAGCAGGAGCTGCTTCTTTCTGTTTTCTGCCTATAAATAAGGTGAGTTACTCTAGAAGGAAAGTTGTTTCATTAAGGAAGACCAAACCGTTCATTACATTTTTGACTACGACTTCACTACTTTCTCAGCATGTAGCTGGCGCTCAGCCTTTCATCCAGCGATAAGATCAACGAATTCATGCCACTCTATTCATAACAAATGCAGTTTTGTCAGCTTGCTACATCACATGTATTGTTTGTACCGATCACACCTGAATCATTTTGGCTGCCGTCATGTAACATTCTTGCGATTATTCTCTGTCACCAATTAAAGCGTCATTATATCCCTTTAAGAAGTATGAGTACAGCACTTGCACGAAAACTTGCATCTGCTTGCGACCGAAGGCTGTATACCCAGCTTTTCTAGCTCGCAGTCGTGCACCTCTTTCATGACAAGAACTTGTTGCGTGTGTTTTAGCTTTGTGTGCAAATGGTCATCCACACACTATTACCTGCACGTGCAACCCTACGCGGATGAATACGAACGCAGGACCAGCTACGAACCAACCACAGCGAGTTTAACTTATAATACGTGTATGACTAAGACTAAGTACGATACCACAGCGTAAGTTATTTTCCGTAAATTTCATGCGAAGTGATGTTGCTGTTGATGTTGCGCGTTGGATGATGCGGAAGATGTTGCACCAAGATGTTGCAGCACCTACTTCGTAGCAGCACAAGCTTCACTCTGTACACCATTTTGAGGTCAAGCTGGGATCTAGATTAATTCAACGTGGGAATTTAAGGTTTTATAGATTTCAAAAAAAATTCAAAGTGGGAAAATAGGCAATTCAATGTGGGAGATAAAACGTACCTAAATCGGTACTGAGGTGTAGTCGCTTTCAGAAATTCTTCCTGAGACGCGAACACCCACGGGGGGCCGAGACGACTGACAGTCGGAGGGGGTACTCCGTCCATCCGAGTCATGATCCGATCCGGCATCCGGCCGGCTGGATCGGTCACTTCCATCCGCTTGATCGTGACTACTCGGATGTTGCATGTTGAAAGCTCACCTTGTGTACCCGTCAGTACTGGCTGGTTTTGCTCTCTTGGTGGACCCTAGGGCGAAAAGTGTAAAATCCGTCGAATAGGGAGATGAGGGTTAGGACTAGGGGTAGCTCCTGGGCGGGAATCGTCACCGGGGAGCTCGACTGGCAATATACTTGAACTTTGTATACTGCCGGCTGGACCGAGAATAATCAATCGGCCAGCTAAACCAATAATAATGAAGGGTGAATCCAAACGTGTATGTAAAGGGGAATCCAAATATAACTCCACACTCTTCCACAGAAGGCCAAAATGTCACCACTTCCCAATACTTAATACCGTGTTCAAAACACGGGCGACTTGAGGTGAGTATACGAAACGCCGCGACTCCCGGTCAGGGGACTTCCGGTGGGTTACTTTAACCTTCCCCGGGCAAACCAATAGCAGCAAGAGGGGACCTTGTTAGCCCTCCGCTGTGAACCAATAAAAGCGACTTGTGTCTAAGAAAGCGAAACGTATACTGATTTATCCCTATATCCAATACTCCCTTTTGTGTAACCTACCCCAAATAGCCCGGCTGACCAGTCATGTGTCTTACCCGAAGTAGCCCGGTTAACTCCGATTTTTGTGTACCCTCCTGGCCGGTACACCAACCCCAGATGGTACCAGCCCGGCCGGTACACCGAACCTAGCTGGTACCAGTCCGCTGGTACATTGTACCCGGCGGCTCGGCCGGATGGCCATCCATCTGAGCTCCCTGGCCGCTGGCGCTAGCACTTCCTTGGCAGCTCCACGTCCGATCCGGGTGCCTCCTTCATCCACTAGAACACTCATCTTCCTCCAGGCCCCTTTCGCTCATACCTTCCAACCAATCCGCCACCAATCCGCCACCAATCCGCCCCTGGCCGTCCGCCATCCGCGGTCGTCCCGTCCGCTTATCCCGCTAGCCCAACTATCCGCGTCTTCTGTCGCGTTCGTCCGGCCTGGTTCCAGGCCTGGCGCCGTCCGTAGATGTGCTCGGCGACGGCTATGCGGCGCCTATGCCCTTGGTCCATATGTCTGCCAATCAGAATGCGCCCTCTGGAAAGTACTTCACATTAATTCATAAGTCACTTTACCACAGTCGCCCCTGAGTCGCGTCACAGCCGCGCAACGGTTGAGGCACGATCTCACCCGAACCCAGTTGATCTGATCCTGCTTATCCATGCCCCGCTTTGGTACGTCGTCCCACTAATTTATAACGATTTTCGTGAACCCGGTCGGTCTCCCCACCGGCTGGCAATCACGTCCACAGATGCTGACTTTATCTTGATATATTTTCAGTCTTGCAAATCGACAAGGATGACGTATGTCGTCTCGTTCTCGTGGACGACGACTCGCCCGCCAGCGGGGTGGAAGTCGCAAAACCGCCGAAGTCGTCCCGTACTCCCGATCTGGTGTTATCGACCGCCGACGCTGAAACTGCGCTCCGCGTTCACGGCCAGGCTTGTGGCGACCGGGACAGATTGAAGCCCGCCGTCTCTTCCCTTCAGGCGGAGCTTCGATCCTGTCGGGCTGACTATGAAAGTTCTGTCGCAGAGTTTCAAGACCTCTTGTGCGATGCTGGAACGCGTGGACCCCCGAATCACCGAGCTGAAACTCAGTCGTCAAGAAGCGGAGGGCGAAATAACCCGCCTCAGGGCAATTGTGGGTCAGCTTACGGACGCCCTGCAACGGGCCGCCGCGCCATCCGCCTCCGTCTCCGAAGCGGCAGGGATGGAGAAAAGGCTGGAGGCGTTGACCGCCCAAGTGGATAGCTTGGAGCGCATCCAAGCTGACTTGGTCCAACAACTCGCCGCTGCCAACCGCCGGGCCGATGAAGCTGCCGTTCGGAGATCTTCTCCGGGACCGAGTGATCTTCAGAAACAGGTGACCGATCTCGAGGTCCAAGTCGCTATCCTGACGGAAGAGAGAAACCGTCTCCGCATGCTGGCAGACGTCGTTGAGCCCCTCCGGACTGCCAATCAGGAGTTGGTTCACCGATCGAAACTTCAACGTAAGTGCCTCTTCGCTTCTTGTGTTGTAACCCAGTTGCTTACGATCTCCATGTCTTTATCACTCCGCAGTCCAACTGCTGGAACAGCTGAAACAGCAGTCTGCCGAGATCCCTGACATGTCCCGAGAAATTTCACACCTTCGTGCACGACTCCGCCAGGCGTCCCAAGAGTTAGATAAAGTGCGGGACAACCGCAACCACCTGCGCGAGTCCCACACTCAAGCTCTCCGCCAAATTTCCTTTCTGGAGCAGCAGCTGTAGAAAACTTCCTCCCGGCAACGGGAGCTGCGGTCTGAGATCTACCGGGCCCGGCAAGATCATTTCGACACCCATGCCATGCTGGCTCGGGCCGACCGTGTTTGCGCTACCATGCTGGACAAGGAGGATCGTTTTAGGTCCTTGTTGTGTGAATTACAAGACCAGCTCGAAACGACTCGAAACCAGGCCGCTTCTCTCTTGCAAGCTCCTTTGAGTGCACGAGAGTCCATCTTGGCTGTCTTGGGGATGGTGGATCAGTGGAAAACCTCTCCACCGAATTCATCTCGGTTGTCTGCTTCAGCGGAATCAGGGCCTGAGGAGCTTCCCGCCGGCCCTAATCCGTCCCTTGCCGGTTCAGACCTCTCGTCCGCCTCGGTGGGATCGGGGAGCGGAAAACGTCCGGCCAGCTCTAGCCCTTCCTTGGCCGGTGCTAACCCGCCCAAGCGGAGAAAAAAGAGCGAATCCTCCCCTTCGCGCCAATGTCATCCGGACAGCGAAAAAGAATTTGAGTCGGACAGCGATGACAGCTTGTTCGCAAGGCGGTCCGCTGCTGCATCTCCTCCTCTTTCACCAGGGAGAACTGGTCTCACCTCTAGTTCGTCTTCTAGCTTCGAAGAGGACTCGGAACCCGGTCCGGCAGTTGCGTCGCCATCCAGCACCCGGACCAGCCCTCCGTCTGATTTTTCCTCAACTCGGGGCCGCCCTCTCCTTCGTGCATCTATGATGATGACGAAGAAGACAAGGATTACGACGACCAGCAGATGGTCGCCGCGTTGTCTCGCTCTCGCGCGGATACCCGTCGTCGCCTCTTAAATTCCGGTGGCCAAACGACGGATCAACTGGAACCCGATCAGATTATCGATCTGCAAACTCCGCCGCCGGCAGGTTTTGGCTCCGGGGGGCATGAGCTGTCTGATCTCTCCTTGCCTCCCGGCACTGTCGATACCCCGGCCAATCGGGTCGCCCGTGCCTCGAGTTCCAACGGAGTAGCCGAGGGAAAGGTGGAGGACAACGAAGAGGACATCCCTGATCAGTGGTTGTCTCCTCCCGACCTGAGCGATCCAGTAGCACCTCTCTCCAAACTCCGGCCAAAACCCGGCGATCAGCTCCAGCCGGGCCACGTCCCAAACGTCGACCCAGCCGGCCGGCGGCCAAACCCAAGATTCGGAGGAGCACTCTACCCCCTGCGCCCCCTTTTCCTAAACTTCCACTTCTGTGGTTAGTGGACGGACGCTTCCCCAGCGGGCCGGATCGGTCCGCCATCCTACCTTGGTAGGTCGAGCGGCTGAGAGATGTAAGTCTCGCTGATATCTCTAGTTCTCAGCTCGCTCACTCTCTGTCCCGTCCGCCTCTCTGGATATTCCCTCGATCCCGCAGGATGCCTCCATTAGCGGCTTGGCGCCCCGACCTGATGGGGTCGGGTGCCATCGACGCGATCATGAAGACCAAGCCTTGGAAGATCCTGACTACTAAGATGCCAGATATGGGACTTCCGTCCAGCCCACGGTTAACGTAAGTCTTGGGTACACAGAGTTGCTGACTTGGACTGACCTGTTTACTTGGCTGGTCATAGACAAGGCAAGCTCCACTCGTACGGCCCAGCAATTAGCTCAAAGCTACGATAAATGTGTGTTCAGATGATTTGGTCTCCGCAAAGTCATTAGGCATGATCAGGAACCTGGTTTTATGTCGGATGTGTTTACGGCGTTCAATAAAATCTTGTGCCAGAAACAGAGTGCCACCATGGCATTTCGCCCGCAAGGGCAGCGACGGCATAAAACGGGTAGGTTGCTTGTATATATACAGGTGACCGCCCCTTAATGGCCGGTCGGCCCTTTCCTGTCTCGCAATCAGGGCAGCTTCCAACGTACGCCTGTACGCTGCGGTAGAGTCCCTCCAGTGTAAACGGGTCTTGACTCTGTGTTAGGTTCATCCAATACCCTAATGCCTGCCCTCCAAGCTTACGTGGTAAGATGGAAGACATCCGATTGTAACGAGGTCGGTACAACCATCCTTGCTAATCTATCCCTTTCAGCGTCTTCCTGTTCGGCATCGCGATAAAAGGACAGCAACCCGTCCTCATCCATTTCGTAATCCGAAGCAATCTTAGTTTTTCCATTTCCCCATTCAAAAATACGCCTTGAGGTTAATAATCTACTCTTCTTCGTCATATGCCCTAAGGATCAGTTCGTCCCGCAACTGCTATACTATTCCTTTGTTCATCACACCAGTGTGTTGTGGACCAGCGGTCGACGAACGACGCCACTAAGACCGGGTAACGGCATTCACTTCGACTACTTTGCAAGTATTTGCTGTCCGAATAATTTCTTGTAGCCGATTAACTTCTGCGAGTGCCGCCAACATAGCTGGATTTGAAACCGTAACTCCAACCCGGTCCCGCATGGATAAGGTGGCCAGATGATCTCCATTCTCTTTTGACGTACAGAATATCATGCTATAGTCATTTCCTCAGCGCTGGCATAACCCGGTCGTTCAACAGTCTCAAACGGGGAGCCTTACAATCCACAAATAATAATCCGCCCATGTGTCATGTCCTTCGGCAACTCGAGCCATAGCAATAGTCCTCGATATTTGGCTTCGCTCACGGTTATGTTAGGCGTGAGATCTAAGGCGGCGACCACCACTTCCCATTCGGGATGCTTCCACAATATGGCACGGTAAGCACCCACTCCCATTTTGACAATGATTTTCCCAACGAAAATCAACACCACTAATTCTTCTGCTGGGCCTACCGTCGGTGGCGGGAGCGTAATAACTTTACGTGGCCGATTTCTAAGGGCTATCGCAATCAGCGCTTCTTCTCTTTCTGCTCTAGGAGTGATGCTGGCCGCTAGTGTCCCTGGTATCTCTTCTTCTCCTTTAGTGCTACTTAATAACCACTGGAACAATAGTACAGCCCATCAACCCAGCCGACCATCAATTCCATTAGCGGTGAGGAGTCAAGCCAAAGTCGACCGCTTTGACAGCATCTTAATCGTCCGGGATACCAACATCGTATAGCGAGTATTACATCGGGCAGAACTGCTATCTGGTCCTCCATGCCTTCGTCATACAGGTCCTTTTGTGAATACAAACCTGGTCGGCCGCGACGTCACTTTTGATCAGTCCATCCCCTTTTTCAGAAAGGGTTTCCACTAAGTCAGCGACGCCATCCACCTCCGGCGTTTCAACAATATCATCCGAAAGAGGCTTCATATGTCTATCCAAGGGCCGACCTTCTTTCCCGTCCAGGTCAGCTTCGTTTATTTCCTAATCATCATCTCCGCACGGCTGACCGTCGTCGGAGGTTGCTGGATCCGCTGCCCCGACCTGGCTCACTTCTTTACCAACATTCGTTAACGGTGTGGGCATGACTAGTTCCGCTACTGGTGCACTTGTCCGATCAGCATGTTCGCGCTGACCCGGTGACGACTGGCTTCGAGTCAAAATTTTAGAAGGGGTCTGGTACTCTGGTCTCAGATAATCTTCCATACTCTTTCTCACTGATCAGGTCAGTGGTTGGTTATTAAGCCAGGTTCTGCCACTAGATTTAACGTCTTGGGCCAATTGTGACATGTCCTGGTCAGCGGTGCACCTTGCCTTCGGCAAACCACATTCCAATGATGACATCTTCATGCAAGGTGACAGACGGCTCTGAGATATTGTTCACTCTAACTCAGTTGTAATTACCTTTTCCCTTGACGAGCGAAGGCACCCAAAACACTCCTTTAGTCAGCCATAGGTTATGTCGCCGGTCATGAGACCGAACGGTTACATCCACTCTCCGTCTCGCCGGAATGGCCACAAACTGCCCTGCCTAAGAAATTAAGTGTGGACAATAGTAGTCGCCAGACAGCCAGCTGGATTTGCACTTCATCGGGCAAAGTCAGCGTACCGTGGGATAAGTCCAGTCGTATGCCAGCGAGCACCTTGAAAATTGAGTCCTGCACGGGTAACTTTCCTACCATATTACAGAGGCCGTAGGTGGAAGCGAGCCTCTGGTACTTGAAAACATCGTTCACTACGCGTCAAGCAAGCTGAAGCCAATAATGTTGGCTAAATTTAATCATGTAAGGTTCGACTACTTAAGGCGGACTGAAGAACTACGTCAATTCGCACAAGCAATTGAGAATGACATACGACCAGCAAAAACATATAAACCGGAAACGATTAACTACGTTGAGCTCAAGCCTAAGGTCAAAAAGTACAAAAATTGCGACCAAGCATTGCACGATGAAGCCAAGTGTCGATAGAAAACAGATAAACAAGTCGATTTTTCACTGTGGTTCAAGCAAGCAAAGCATGCAGTAAGATAAAAAACCGGAAGGCCACTATGCGCTTTGTTTCTGGAGCAGAAATCTGTATCGTCGACACCACCTTTGCTCGTAAGGCTTGGTGTGAGGCAAGAGTGTATTGAAATAAGAGATAGAATATATATGACCCAAAGAAGGACAAAGTGAAGATTAAACTAGCTGGGCCACTGGTATATTTTTTAACTGCCGCCACTAGATAGAGGTAGTGCTTGTTTCATGTTCGACTGGGATATTTCTCCGCCGTAAATAAGCGCACGGACTGCGCTGGCGTAATCGTGGTGCTGAATGCAGCCAACATTCGGTTCATTACGCGAACCAAGCATGATGATTTGTTCCACCGTGCTTGCACTTGTCGTTTGTAATATTGTTCTGCTGTTCCACTGAGATCATGTCAGAGGAGATCAACTTTAATTTCCTCCGACCACGGATACCCGCGAGCAGCTTTAGCAATCGACACTTGCCTGATGAACCTTGTACCTTATTCCTTGAAACCAGCACCTAGACCCTTATGAACTTCTGTACCGTCAAAAAATCGAATAGATAGTTTGCCCTCCCGTGCCGAAGGTGTATTAATAATTTGTGGTGCATTCTGAGGCATCTGAGGCATAGAAGGTGGTTGGTTTCCCTAACCATTTTGTCCTTCAAAATGATATCCATCGTCAACAAAATGCTCCAAATTTATTGGTTTCTTCTCAGGACTATTTTCCAAAGATCCCATCCTCATTCTAGTACCGAGGCGCAAAGAATTGTTGAAACCAAAGTTGTCCTTGTTCATCAGGCTCGATTTTAGTCCATCCAGTTAGTTCATAATTCCTTTCAATATATCAACCATTTGAACGCCTGTTCACCCAAAGTAGCCGGCTTCTCTTCGAATTCTTCACCAGATCTTACGCGATGACCTTTTGGGCTCATAACCTGTTCTTTTTATCCATTTTGTATCTTGATCAATCGATATGCATAATTTGTCTACTTGACTTGGTAGAGGCTCTGGTAGATTAACGAATTACCAAACAAGATTACGCGTTTTTAATAATGCAAATATTAAAAATGAAAATTTTTAAGCAGCGCTAAAATTTCATTTTCTGCCAAAATATCCATGTCTGTAGTTAATTGTCCGGTAAATTTAACAGATAATAGAGATGTAATTTGACAGTAAAACTTTAAATTTCAACAACGTGATTAGAATCGCTAGGCTAAACCACCACCTCATCTCTTCAGAATGTTCTTGGTGCCTTCCAAATTCCTCGTGTCAAAAAAATAGGGATAATTGGACAAAAATCCCAATTTCTACCTTGAAGCAATTGGGATTCTTGTCCAATTATCCCCTGCATAGGCTTACTTGTCGACGAATATCAATTGAGCTCAGAAAGCTACAACACAGTGGAATCCACACGTGATGAGGATTGGTGCTAACACCTTCCGTCAGGACACCGCCATGATCAAGAGTCCACACAATGAGGTGGAGCCTTCGCATTGTGTATTAGATTGCATTGTTGAGGTATTTGCGAAGGCCACAAATTTGCACGCAGATCTGCGACCAATTTTGCAGTCTTGTTTTGCAATTTGCGATGCGATTAGCTCAACCGGTGGATTGTATTTTTATTCATTTAAGACTTTTTTGCGGATTTGTCATTCCGGACAATCTCATCGCGCGTTTGAGAACCTCCGAGTACCGATTGTATTGATTTCCACCCGGGAACATAGGACAGCTTGAATCAAATCCAAATATCGAAAAATACACAGCTAGAGAAAGCACAGGTCAGATTTCGGGAGCCAGTAGATTTGCGTAGATGTGACGGGGGTCACGCTGAACTTCTCCTTCTTGATCATTCTTCATATGTCCAAATCGAACTGCCATTGCATCTTGGTACCATTTCAGATGCTCGAGCCGAATCGGGACCGCATTCCCGGCTCGACACATTAAATTTCAAGACATAACGAGAAACGCATGTGCAAATCCAAACTCCTTCTCGTATTGCACGCTCACTGTTTTGCAGATGCTCTGATACAACGAGAAATCAAATGTGGTGAAGCGATCTGACAAAAAGTTAAGAAAAAGGTGGACCACACATGCCCGTTGATTGGTGACGATGGGAACACCGATCAAGATAGGACCGCCGATTGGTGGGACAGACTGATTCCGTATACTATGAAAGGCGGTTGACAACGGGCTGTTGTAGTGTGAAGGAGTAAGCCGAATACCGTTATTACGCCTGGTTCCGGATACTAATGGAATGGCGAATGTCACGGTCCGATCGGGATATTGGATGTTAAGTGGAGTTCACGTGAACGTGCACGACTAGATCAACCGATACAAACTGGAGATACGGCATCAATGGCGAAGTGATATATCAGGAACAGCAGAATCCAGTTATCGGAATGAGTCTAGAACGGTACAGATGTTATAGTTGGATGTGATATGGAAATCCCGGCCCGATCGGCCGAGTCACTTAACTCCGCCCTAGAATACGAAGATCGGGTACAGGACGGAACTGGGTATATGGAGGTATAGGACATTGCATATATAATAACAGGATTGAATTTACCCCCTAAGCAAAGAGTCGCTCCGCCACGTGTCGCGGTCATTGGGAGCACAGGGTTAACTAGGCCCCTCTTGCTCAACTTAACCCCCGGTTAAGACGCGCTTAGACGGAAGACCCCCGAGTGATTTTGTTCAGGTTTTCGACCCTCACCCCCCACGCGCACGTGTTTTGAACATGTTATATCAATTGGAAAGGTTTTGCGGAGATAACGTTTGTGGTTTACTGTGGAAGATCGTGGTTGATCGTGGTTTCTTGGTTTCTCATTGTCTCTCGTTCTTATTGGCTGGCCTGATCGGACGAAGTTTCCCGATCTGTACCTTACATACTGAAGTTAAGTATCGACCCTGACTCGTTCTCCGGTGAAGATTCCCACCCGAGGACACCCCCGTCTTGAGAAGGTCATTCCGACCTGATCAAGATCATCGTTTTCATCAAAGAGTCCACATGAGTTAGTGTAACCTCCCCCGATCAATGGGTACACAAGGTGAGATGAAGTTAAGTATGGATTCTATCGCACATGTCGACCGGTCGGATGACCGGGAGGATCGGATCAGTCATCATAGTGATGATTCATCCGATCCTGATGGCGATCAGGAGCAACGGAGTACCCCCTCCGATAGTTGGTCGTCCGGGCTAGTGGGTATCCGGTTTCCGCCCAAGACTTCCGTCCTGGATTTGGAAATCGGCTCCACCACACAAATGGCTCCTTACCTTCGGTCATTTTGGTGCCACTGACCTGGTTTCGATGGGCAACAGTACGTTTTTAGGCCTTTGAAAAAGATAGTGAGCTCCGACGAGAACTCGATTGGCATCGACACGTCATATCGCCTAAATAGGTGAAAAAGACTGTAGCGTTGTGAACCGTAGAGAGATTTGCTGGGCTTCTCGCCGTTGGCCTTGCTCAACGACAATAGAAAGCGCTCAAAATCATGAGGACTGAGCAGATCGAGATCGAGCGGCGGTACATTGGTATTCTGGCTCACGAAGTTGCGTACGATTGCTTGCTTGACACGTTTTGTTGTTCAAGCGTTTGATGAAGCATTTAGCTGACTGCACAAAGATTCCGTAAGTAGACTAGCCTTGGGTGCTCGCATCGATCTTCGCCTGCTTCATGTGGACATTCTCCTCAAGCATTAGTGCTACGATCACTCGTGCCAGCGCCAGCCTCCAGAGCGCACGAGGTCTGAACGCTTGGGCCTACGCCCTGGACGCTTCCGCTGTCATTCTGCGAGCTCGTGCTGCTGAGTGTCTCGTCTATGTCAATTTCTTGAGCGCTCGTGGTGATATGTGATACAAGGTTCGAGTTCATTTCGACCGTTTTCCACCTTGAAGCTAAATTAACAATGGTAGTACAGTAACTATTCGACTAATATCGATCCAATCACCGTCCAACAAGTTCTTACTACATATGATTCTCTTGAATTTGTTGGATGGTAGAGAAATTAAATGATTTATGTTGGGCATTTTCGTAACAAAGAGCCAAATGCATTTGGATTTTTTAAAGCATGTTTGTGCATTTTTCACGATTCGGCGTTAAGAATGTTAGTACAGTAACTATTCGACTAATATCGATCCAATCGCTGTCTAAACAAGTTCTTACTACATATAATAAGGGTCCGTCTGGTAAAATCCTGGATTTTTCTGTTTGCGTACGCTATTTTCTACCAATTCACTGGATCAGATTAAAACAGCGTTCACGATCAAACACTGTTTAAAATTATCGTGTCTGTCTGGTAACCTATCCATTATTTTATTTTGCAGTTTCAAGTTTACGACAATGCAAGATGGGTACAGCTGAAGTCAATAATGATGAGCCAAGCCATTGAGCAACCCGTTGCATTTTTAATTTATTCTAAATATTTGTTATCTATCTACCTCTGGTGCCTTTCCTATACTTTTAAGTGCATTCTATCAGATATAATATTGCGTCTTGCGCACCACTTACGCAGAATTAGAAAAGGGTTCCACTGTATTAATTTTTTACAAGTATAAGTCATATACCGGTACATGCCGGTAGATCACAATCCTAAGACGATCAAACACAGCTGTCGGTAAAAATGCACCATTTCAAATCCAATCATAAACGAATGGGCCACGAGAAAACAAGACGACGATGACACCGTGGTCGGCGCGGTACTCGTGTCGAAGCCGACGATCATGCCGCCGATAGAAGGTACCTTCCAGAAGCAATAATTATATTCAAGTTATATACCACGAATAAGGAAGATTTAGTATATGTTTTTACTTCTTAACTTCAAAATACATCAGTTTCCTTTTCTCTATCGACTACAGCGTACCGTAAAAATACATCAACCGTTTCGAACGTATCTCGGAAACAGCGGATGGATGTCAAAACAGCGTTTGAAAAACAGATGGTGGAGCGGTGCACACCCCTTTTTGCTACGTGCCCACTCCTGTACCATAAAGTAGGTACAACATATGAAGTCATCAATAGGACCGTCATTTTTAGCCGTCTTTGTAGCAAAAGGACGTGCAACGATTCAAAAGCTGACAATACTTCTCAGCATTGACCTGCATCAGGCTAATTTCTTGGTGCTTATCAGGCATTCAAATGATTCACTTAAGGTGTGTAGTCACCAGAGCTGCGAGGGTTATCAAGTAATCAATTAAGGAACGTTAATAGGCTAAAGATTCTGCTCTTTTCTCTATATCTGCTTTTTATGGAGTCGATGTGTTTTAATGCTTCCATTTTACATCTAAATTGTTTGAACCTCTTTTGTAATGAACTACAATCCACTAAATTATTTTAAAGATTGAGCTTTGATGTTGTTCAACTGCAAGAAGAAACATTTAATTGGAAGAATGCTATATTATGCTCCTTATGTAGTTTATTGATAATAGGTTGCTGGATCCATCTTGAATATAAAACTTTAAGCACAGACGCTCTATACCTATAGCTTAAACAATTGGGTCCGGGCAATTAATTGAAATAGAAAAAAGAGTGTTCCGAATACGAACAGAAATCATGATAGGCTGCCAAGGAATAATAACTTCTATATTGATACAATTCTAATGCCAGTTATCACTGGCATTAAATTTAACTTGTTTTTTTAAAAACAAGTTGAGAAAGTGTTCAATGGTTATGCATCATCAAGGTTTTCTTGACCTGCAGCATTTATTCTTATTATCTTTTTCTAATTCAGCAAGAGCGTCTTCAAACCCATAGATATTAGCGGAATCGAGTTGAAGGAGATCCAAGCCTTGAATAGAGCATTGACTTCTTTATGGTATGTTGTACCTATTGTATGGTACACCGCTCCCAATAATAGTACCGGTAACTCACTGTAACATTTTTTTAGAAATCTTAGAAATGTTGCGTTCTTTTTTGTAAATGGGGGTCAACGTATGGGTCAGAATAATGTTTCCCATCGAAGCAGTTGATAAAGAAATGAGTGGCCGTTTCTAAGCTCCTTCATGCGTAAAAAAAGAGCAAATCGCAAAACCAGCACTAGTCAAAGTATTACTTTTTGAAAAGCAGCAGCTGTCGCAAAACAAGCACCAACAAAAAGACGAATTGTGTGGTCCACTACATTTTGAATATATTATTAATTCTACGATAAAACTACAGTAGTATTTCCTTTGTTTCCCTTTGTCCACGAGCGAGATTGCACTCATTAAAGACGCACACCAGTCGGGGACTGTCACAGTCGCTGAATAGGTGAGAGTTTACACGCTGTCGCCAATCGCCAAATGGTGGGGACAATCAGGACGACGAGGAGCTTGAAGAGGATGAGGACGGTGACAATGGCTCCGATGCTGGATCGGATACTTTAAGCCGAGGAAATGCAACACCAGACAAGATTTCGACGCCAAATGGATTGGCGAGAGGGGTAGCTGTGGAAACACTTTCCGTTTATGACAGCGATATCAACAGCAATGTGTTAGAGCCGACGAAGAAAACTCAAGAAAGTGACTCTGCGAGTGACATTGTCGTTTCATCAGCTGCAAGTGGCACAATGTTAGCTGTTACCCCATCGCATCCAGAGTATCGTTTAGTGACGCAAGATGGATCCGATTCTCAGACGAAGCTTCGGGCTAGCTACACTTCGCGTATACCGTTTTTTCAGATCGTGCAGACGCTGACATCAGCTCATGTATACAGTTGGTTGGACATGTGCGCCATCTGCGGCAGTGCGGGACTGGAAAACGAGTTTATCTTTTGCGTCGACTGCGGCGAAGGGTTTCACTCGTTCTGTGTTCCTGGGATAAAGTCCACTCGTCTAGATGACAGCGAAGATATAATATTGGCGTTGCTTCAATTGCAAAATATGTGTAATATGTGGTCAGCCTGGGGCAGTTTGTGACGGTGATAAAAGTATCTCTCGCGTTGCTACTGCTGGATGCTTGGACGTCCCTCTTCCTGATACACAAGTGGCGAAAGCGGAAACAGAGCTAAACACACAAGAGCTATCTATAATTGGAACTGTTTGAACACTGGAAACGATTAGCTGATTACACGCCCGTCTACTTGCACGTGCTGCACTTAGGTGAAGAATGTCTTCGTAACTTGGCGTACCGCAGTTTGAATTTCCAGAGTGACTGGCATCGTTTCACAAAGCACCAGGAGCTGGATGGGAGCGGAGTTGCGATCCCCGAGTGGCTTCTACGGAAAGCCAACCGCCATTTTCGATTCAAGTGCTACGTTCGTGAGCCGCGTTTAGCGACACGGCGTCGCGAACGAACGACACAGTACTATCATTCCATCCACGCGATCGGTTTGAAGACGTCCAAGGACGCAAACGCTACGTGTGCAATTGTTTCCGAAGCTGCCAGTTCAGCCGCTTTATTGGCTTGTGTCCATCTACTCTATGGCTGGCGCCCGCTTCCGGAGGTTGTGATTCACTTGCTATCAAATGACATGCAGCATGGTATTGGAAACGAGAATCGAAAACTGGACGAGTCTCTTCTAAAGAGGTTACGAACAGGTGAAAAGGTTGAAAGGGATGGAGTAGACTTGAGATTACAATTGAAAAAAGAAATCATCATGATCAAGGAACAATACGATCGTCGCGTCCCCAAGAGATCCAAGGCGTCATTGGAGCAGACGGAAATCGGCGTCCAGAACGCTACCATCAAATCTCCATCTTCAACAGCATGTACGGTAAAGGTAAAATGGGGTTCTGGTTCAGAAAGGCATAGCGATGTTTCGTTAAATTCGGCACCGTTGGGTCAAGCTATGAGTGAAGATCGTGATCTGATCTACACACATTCACAGTGCATGCACGATCACTGTACGTTTTCTTTCACTGTACATCTCTGGATTTTGGGAATGGCCAAAGTGTTTGAAGACACCCGGTATTGCGCGCTGTGCTTCCTAATTGGTGATAACACGGCATGTGGACGCTTAATCTACACTGAGGCTAAGACATGTATACATGTAAACTGTATACTGTGGTGCAAGGAAGTGTATGAGGACATTTCTGGGGTCTTGCAGATGTGCAGCAAAGCAAAACACCATAGTCGTCTGATTCGTTGCGATGCATGTGGACTGATGGGGGCCACCGTTGGTTGCTGTATCCCACGCTGCACCATACACTTTCATTTTCCGGGTGCAGTGGATGCCAGACTCGCTTTTCTAGCGTATGGTGAAACCTGTTGCCCCTTGAAATCGCATTTAGATCTTGTGGCACGACGATGATGGAACGTGTACTCGGCGTATCCCCTGAGCTCCTGTGCCGAGAAGTCGAGCGTGGGGTGCCAATTGAGATGCGTGAAGGTCACGTCGTCTAGGTTGGCATAGGAATGCGAACGAAGGGGACGCGGCGACGCCATCGACGAGAGTAGACAAAGAAAATACTAGTGTATATTTTATCGTAGAACTAATAATATATTCAAAATGTAGTGGACCACACTATTCGTCTTTTTGTTGGTGCTTGTTTTGCGACAGGTGCTGCTTTTCAAAAGTAATACTTTGACTAGTGCTGGTTTTGCGATTTGCTCGTAAAAAAATACATCAACTTTGACGATGTATAATAATTACCTAACTAGTACCGGTAACTCACTGCAAAGTTAACATTTTTTTTTAGAAATCTTAGAAATGATGCGTCCGTTTTTGTAAATGGAGATTAACGTGGGGGTCAAAATAATTTTTCCCTATATTTAGGGTCCGTCTGGTTGGCACAAATCCGCTGGATTTGGCTTGATTTGCAAAAAATACACAGGATGGGTGCGGAAATGAACGCGGGTTAAATTTTCCGTAGAGTTTCCCTGAATTCCCAACTGTTGAAAATCGTTGTTCATAGTAGACAGTCGAAACGTAGGCCGATAGGTGAATTTAGCTCGACGTTGATATTAGAAGATATAATGCAGGGTTGATTTAATCAATGCAATGTATATTGAGAAGTGTTTATCGCCAACCTATTCGATACCTTCTACTGCTCTTAATCCTATTCCTGACTTGCATAACCACCCCGCCATCCCAGGAAACCCATGCGACTTCAACTTCGACTTTGTGTGTTTCTATTTCTAAAGTTCACAATGCAAAAAATAGAAATTTGGTGTTCAAAACCGTAACCACCGTGTACCAGTTTTGTACCACTTTCTTTTAGTGTAAAGTACCAAAATACCTTAAACGTTATTTTTGTGCTTGAACCGAAATTTCTAACACTCCTTCTCAATGTGAATTTTACATCAGTCCGATTCCAATTCGTAATTTTGCGAGCTTCGGGTAAGGTAAGGCTTTGGTGAGTATGTCAGCCACCATGACGTCTGTAGCGCAATATTGTGCCTTTATTTCACCATTTTTCATTTTCGACATCATGAATTTCAATCTGATGTCAATGTGTTTCAACTTCGAAAATCCATCATTTTCATTCATCACTTTGATTGCTGCTTGATTGTCCATGTGGATTAACATTGGTTGTTTGACTTGTGTCCCAATTTCTTGTAAGATTTCACGACACCCAAGCATTTCTACTTCCACTTTTGAAGCTGCGTAGTACTCGGCTTCCATGGTTGACAAAGAGACACCGCCTTGCTTCTTGCACAACCAGCTGATTATCATGTTATTTAGCTTGATTATGCCTCCGGTTGTGGATTTTCTATCGTCTTTCGAGCCGGCGTAGTCAGCGTCGCTGTATCCTTCGATGTGGTGCGTGGCTTCATTTTTGTCTGCTCCATATCCCATGTGCAACATCAAATGTTTTGTTCCTTTTAGATACCTGAGAACTCGCTTTGCCAAGTTCCAGTCAATCATTGTTGGTGCGTGTGCCCTTCGAGTAGCCTTGTGCACTGCGAAAGATATGTCAGGTCGCGTGCATCGGGATATCCAGAGTAAGGCGCCGACCAAAGATTGAAAACTTTTTACTGTAGGCATCTCACCTTTTGTTGTTTTTTCCAAAAGGTCTTGATTTTTCAGGTTCAGGTCTTCGTACTCGTTGTTGATCGGCGTCTTTGCTGGGTTTGCGTCTTCTAGGTTGTACTCTCGAAGCATGTTTCCGATCATTACTTCTTGATCTAACGTGTATCCATTGTTTTGATCGTACGTGATCCTCATTCCCAGAAATTTTGAAACTTTTCCTAAGTTTTTAATTTCGAGTACTTTCAAGTCGTCGAAAAATTCGTTCACGAGCTCCTCCTGCGTTCCAGTCACTAGAAGATCATCGACGTAGACTCCTACGATAGTGGTAGCATCGTTAACCGTCTTGAAATACAAACACATGTCCGTAATACTCTGTTTGAAACCTGATTTTAGCAATTTTCCATGTAAAAGTTGATTCCACAGTCGACCTGCTTGTTTTAATCCGTAAAGAGTCTTTCGTAATTTCAACACCATTTCTTCTTTGTTGAGTTCTTCACATTTGCTCTTCAAATTCATGCCTTGTGGAATGTGCAGGTAAATTTCATGCTCCGTTTCCAGTGCCTTCACATAAGCGTTTGGGATATCTCCGTGTTTCGCACAGACACCCCAAGGTTTTGACAATGCGAGAATTAATTTCACCGTCCGAGCTCCATTACTGCTGCGAAAGTTAAGTTGTAGTCGATCCCAAGCCTCTGTTCGTTTCCACAAGCCACAAGCCTTGCTTTATACCGCTCGATATCTCCATTTTCATCAGTTTTCGTCTTGAATACCCATTTGGTGTGTAGCGGACGGCAATCCTTTGGTTTTCTTTCGATCGTCCACACTTGATTGCGTTCGAGCGCTGTTAATTCTTCATTTATCGCCTTCATTTGTTTCCGCTCTTCATTGCTTGGCCAAAACTTTTTGGGTCCACTTCGGAAATGAAATTTACTGTTTCGATTGTTTCATCATTTTCTTGAATCGCGTTTTCTTGGTCCGCGTTCTCACCGACGACATTTTCGCTTGACACTCTCTCCTTCTGTGCATTAGCTTTCGTGTGTCCTCTCGTTTGATGTCGTTCTCGTTGCCACACCTTTTTCTTCTGCTTATCGCTTTTGTTTTTTGCATTTTTGGTCGCAACTTTCTGATTTTCCACTCCTTCTGCTTCCAGGTCACGTCGTACTTGTTTGTTCTGCTCTTCGTTTAAGGTGTCTATGTTCTTGATGTGTTGCGTTGCAACCACCTTTCGCTCGTCCTTTAGGTATACTTTGTACCCCTTGACTTCTTCGCTTTTGCCGACGATTATCCCGATTTGAGCTCGATGAGCGAGCGAATTTTTTCCGGGATTTCTGTAAACGGTGCAGGGTGATCCAAATGCCACGATTTCGCCAAGGTTTGGTTTCTTTCCGGTCAGAACTTCATAGGGCGTCATGTTTCTTGAGTTTGCTTTCGTTGGACTCCTATTAATGATGTACGCGGCGTATTGAACCGCGTCGCCCCAAAACGAAAGATTTAAGCCACATGAAAAAACCATACATCTTGCCATGTTCATTATCGTTCTGTGCATTTGTTCAGCTTTTCCATTGCTCCACTGGTTGTTTGCTTCGCTGATCTGTCTTGTAACACCGGTTTGCTTGCAAAACAGATCCAAGTTCTTATATTCCAGTCCTCCATCCGTCCTGAGTAGGTGTACCTTGCAGTTGAACTGACGCTCGAAAAACGCCAGGAAATGTTCGAAAAATTTTGCCGCCGCGTCTTTGGTCTTCGCCAAAAATACTCGTACATAGTTAGATTTGAAATCGATGAAGTTGGTTAGGTACCGATTTCCGAATCTGTCTTTTGGTGTTATTGGCCCTTTCAAGTCAGAGCAAATAACACCTCCAATGCGGTCCGTTGGCGCGTTCAAACCACTGTCTTGCTTGGACTTTGCATTTTTCGTCTGCTTACCTTGGGCGCAGGTTAGGCACGTCATTCTTTTAGTATCGGTAAGCTTTATTCCGAAACTTTCGTCCTTCGCCATGTTTTCGATTGCGTCAAAACTTAGGTGCCCTAGGCGAGCGTGGAAGTGCATAAGCGTGCCTTCTTGAACGATTCGCTCTTGATTGTTTTCTTTATCTTGCAGAATCGCCATTACTTGGTCTCCATTGAAAATTCGTAACCTTTCCACTTTTACATCTACCGTGAGTACTCGGTTTGTTTTTTCGACTGAAAATATTCCTTTTCCAGACTTTCGGTGGACCATCACTCGTTTTCCATTTTTGTAATCGAGGTGACATCCTTTGTCTTCCAGGAGTCCGTACGAAAGGATGTTTTTTGCCAAGTTTTCTACGTAGTAGACATTTTCCAGTCGAATGACATTTTGTTTGTCATCAAGGTAAGTGGTAATTTTCACCCACCCCTTTTTGGTGACGCTCAACTTCATTCCGTCTGCTTGGTAGCACGTTCCTTGAACATCTTCGATGTCTTGTAGGTACGAAATGTCGTTTACCAAGTGCATGCTTGCTCCACTATCCAGGATCCACCTTGTATCATTGCTGTCTTTGTTTTCGACGATGCTTAGCGTGAAGTCCAAACTTTACTTCGACACTAGTCTTCGGTGTGCCCTAACTTCTTGCAATTCTTGCATTTTTTGGTTTTGGGTTTTTGTTCGACGTAGTTGATAGTTTCACTTTGGCGACTTTTTCCTTGCTGTCCGTCGTTTTCAATTGCTTGAGCAAATTGGCATAGCTCTTCTGCTTGACGAAGATAGTCTTGCCTTGAGTGGTTGTATTTCGATAGTAGGATTGTTTTTAGTTCATTGGATGCATAATGAACTATGTTTTCGAGCACCAGTGGCTCACTTCCACCAACAGCTTCCGTGATCGCTACAAGGTACAGGTAATGTTCATTCCATGTCCTTTTCGGATGTTTTCTTGCTGTAAATAGTTTCATCGACTGAGCCGGTGTTATGGTTGTATGGAATGCCGATAACATAACGTGAACCAAACTTTGTGATTCGTTCCACCATGAATCGACTTGACGATTGTAATAACTTTCAGCCATACCGCTTAGGTAATGGCTGAGTAGGTCCACCTTGAAATCTTCGCCCCATCGATATCTTCATGCAGATTCTGCAATGACAACTTGACGTATAAATCTTGTGCCCCATTGCTTGAAACCGGCACCAAGACCTCTGTATACCTCTTTGCCGTCAAAGGTTCGAATCGATAACTTGCATTCGCGTGCTGACGGAGTTCTAAAGATCGGTTGCGGGTGCAAATTTGGTTGCATGTTCGGTTGCGGGTGCATGTTCGTTTGCGGGTGAATGTTTGGCTGAGGGTGCAGGTTTGGTTGCTGATGCAAGTTCGGTTCCGGTTTTGGTTGATGCAGATTTTGGTAGTTTAATCCTCCAAAACCGGCTGCATGATCCTGAAAATGATCCGCCAAGTCAGGTTTCTTTTCGGGTGAACCGTCTAAAGATGCCATTCGCATCTTCGTTCCCAATCGCATGGAATTGTTGAAACCAAAACTATCCATGTCGGGTTGTCTCCGACTCGATTCGAGTCGGTCAAGTCTGTCAATTACGCCTTTCGGCATGTCTACCAGTCGGGCACCTTGATCTCCCATCGTGGTAGGCTTCTCCTCTTCATAATCTTCACCGAAATTATCATCTTGACCCTTTGGGCTCATAACCTGTTGAATATCGTTGTTCATAGTAGACAGTCGAAACGTAGGCCGATAGGTGAATTTGGCTCGATGTTGATATTAGAAGATATAATGCAAGGTTGATTTAATCGATGCAATGTATATTGAGAAGTGTTTATCGCCAACCTATTCGATACCTTCTACTGCTCTTAATCCTATTC
>MIQA02003005.1:0-15467 GCA_001887855.2 Sclerospora graminicola | reverse complement strand
TAGGTCTCTATCGCAGTGCAGGCTTATGTGGGAAGTTGTCCGGATTATGAACCAGGGAAGGATCGGCCGAACTTTAGAGAGCGGTCATCTGAAAAAATACAGACCGCCTATTCTGTCCAAGTCATTGCGATAGACCATATCCCATCCTTGCCTAAATCCCGAAATGGATACTTGGAGCTGCTGATCTGGACAGATTTATTTACCGGGCTGGTCATAGCAAAGGTTACTTCCACCCGTACCGCACACCAGGTTGCCCAGGGTTACAAGGAATGCGTGTTTAGCCGTTTCGGATCAAGCAAGGTTATCCGGCATGATAAGGAACCTGGATTAATGGCGGACGTATTCCAAGATTCTGGGACCAGAACAGAGTGCGACCATGGCTTACCGCCCTCAAGCAAACGGGAAGGCGGAAAGAATGGTCCAAACGCTGACCAGATCCCTCAAGATGTATGTGGTGGAGGCGGATCAGCACGACTGGAATGAATACGCGGAGAGACTTGTTTTCACAATTTTTTCGTTGAACGCTCGGGTACGGGGAGACACCCCTTTGTATTTGGCTTATGGATGGGATCGTCGATCCACCTTGGAAGCTGCCATCCCAATAAGTTGTGATAGAGACGCTCGTCGCTGGAGGATTGGGGTGCAATGTCATTATTCACAGACACAGAAACAAGTAAACGAACGCCTCCGGCAAGCAATCTAGGACCGCGCCGACCAGAACAATGACCAGGTCAAGGAGCATGGTATAAAGCCAGGCTCCCAGGTATGGTTGTATCAAATCGAGTAAAGGAAAGCTATGCGCGAAAACTATTCCATATGTGGCATATGCCTTTCCGAGTAGCAGAGCTGGTCGAGGAGCACGCGGTCAAGCTGGTTACGGCAGGCACAGACTACATCGTTTTCCCGATAGTGCACGTTTCCAAGCAAAAGTTGGTAAACACTTCCCAGACCGTCCGAGTACACGATTGGTAGTGGGGAGCAACCGGGGGGTTCGACTTTGACAAAGACCTGCTGCCAGAATACAGCTGGGACAAATCGATGGATCCGGACGAGTACGAAGAAGTGAAGATTTTGGATGTTCAAACCGGACGGATAGCCAAGTTTAAGCGGATTCACAGACAATTTTTGGTGTAGTGGAAAAATTACGAAGAACGGTCGTGGGTGGATGAGTTGGACCTAAATTGTGGGGCTTTGATCAGGGTGTTCGACCCGCCGACGAGCGAGCCGGAACCGTTTCGAGGTCATGCAAACCAATGAAGAAGATGGGTGGAGCCAGAAAATTAGATCATCCAGCTGCCGGGTAGCAGGTCCGGTCATATTAAGCGATAGTAATCGACCAATCAAACGGTGAATAGGGGATAATCTGGCCATCAATGGGCCAATCAGGTGCTGGATTGATTTTGGAGTCGGCATGGGGTTGGATTAGAAACATTTTGGAGTCAGCATGATTGGCAAAGCTGGATGGCTGTTCGGGTTATGGGAGTAGAAATAGTGGTTTCGGTATAGATAACGGAAGGAACGATGAGTTAGTATGGGTATCGTCATGACCATACATAGGAACGGTGGAGGAGTCGAAGTGCGAGATGCGTAGTGAGAAAGTGCCTCAACCGTTGTGCGGCTGCGACAAGACTCAGGGGCGGCTGTGGTGAAGTGACTTGGATATTAAGGGGCCAATGAGAAGTGAACAAATCCTCCTGATTCGTGGAAAATGTTGGCTGCCGGGATCGGTCATCGTGGGACGTGCGCTGGTAGCTGCCGGGTGTATTCCCCAACGGCAGAATGGTGCCAGGCACGGAATTGATCCAGGTGGGCGTGATCAAGGGACTTGCAACCGGGCTAGCCAGAGGTGGACCTGATGACCGCCGATGGAAGATGATCGAGGGACGGATGATCTGAACGATGTACGTGCCTTGAAGAAGGCTGGGGTTTTGTGAAAGAAGGAGGGGACGCGGAGATGGATGCTAAGCTGCTCAAGAAGAGTTGACGCCAGATGCTAAGTGGGCCTAGATGGATGGCTATCCAGGTGGGGTCGGATGGTTTTGGTGTTTGGTACATGAAGGAGTATCCAGGCGAGCCGGCTGGTTTTGATGTACAGTACACCAAAGAGCATCCAGCTGGAGCTGACTGGGCTATTTCAGGTAGGACACATAACTATCCAGCCGGGCTATTTGGAGAAGGTTACACAAAAAATTGTATTGGATATAAGGATAAAAGTCAGTATACGTTTCGGTTCCTAAGACGCAAGTCACTTTCATTGGTTCACAGCAGAGGGCTAACAAGGTCCCCTGCCCGGGGAAGGTTAAAGTAACCCACCGAAAGTCGCCTGACCGGGAGTCGCTACCTCGTGTATACTCACCTCAACTCGCCCGTGTTTTGAACACGGTTTTATCTCTATTGGAAACTGTGGTAACGTTTTGGCCTACTGTGGAAGATTGTGGAGTTTCATTTGAATTCTATTACGTACACGACTGGATTTACCCCTTTGTTGCCTTTGGTTTAGCTGACCGATCGATTATTCTCGGTCCAGCTGTCATAGTATACAAACTTCAAGTATATTGCCAATCCTTGCTCCCCGGTGAAGATTTCCGCCCAGGATCTACCCTAGTCCTAACCCTCGTTTCCCTTTTTTAGCTTTTCACGCTAGGGTGCATCAAGAGAGCGCAACCGCCAGTGCTGACGGGTACACAATGTGAGCTTTACGAACATGGATCATCCAAGTCGTCACGACCAAGGTGATGGGAGTGACCGATCCAGCCGGCTGGATGCCGGATCGGATCATGACTCGGATGGAGGGAGTACCCCCTCCGACAGTCAGTCATCTGGCCCCCCCCGTGGGTGTTCGCATCTCAGAAGGAATTTCTGAGAGCGACTACACCACACAAAGAAGAGGCTTATCGATTAGCGGAGATCGCTAGGAAGGAAAAGGTGGCGAAAGAAGAGGATGCAGGAAGTGCAGAAATTAGAAAGCATGAAGATTTGATGGCTCCTAGCAAAAAGGTGTGTCTTGGCTAAGAAGCACGGCAAAATAAAGTGAAAACGATTTAAGCGAATATCTTGGCCCTCGAGACGAAGATTCATGCGCGTACGCGGTCGATTGCACAGCGTTGGACGCGCCATCAAGCGCTGGATGAAGAGTATGAGAAAGAATGGCGGTTGGTGCAAACATAACGAATCCATACGACGAAATCACGGCTGGATGAACATACGGCGCGAATTAGTCGTGGCAAGAAACGGACCGAGATATTTAGCGATCAATTGGATCACCAGATGAATTCTTAGCCAATGTTGATTTACAAACGTGCATCCCTTACGGACGAGCCCAAAGCAGACTGTAAATTGTTTAATGAACACCGAGAAGATTGCGAGAAGGCGCTCGATGAAGGCCGCCATGGGAATTTCAACTCGCGGATGAAGTGATCAAGTCAGGCGCAGCTGCTTGGATGGGTGTACCGTTAGTTTGTGATTTAGTGACTGATGAGCATGGTCGGATTGAAAAGAACTTATTGAAAACGACAAGAACGAACTGTTTTCGCGAGGAAGTGGTGGTGGATATACCCAAGCTTTTATTGTAAATGGTTTACGTGAAAAACCGGTCGTATGTCAGGAAAAACATTTTATTGTCGATGTTTTGATTGATTATGGAGACAGTCACTTGTATTCGGGATATCAGGGTAAAGGAATCTCACGTCTAAGAGCAACGCAGCATATTTGGGACTCGAATACAGTTGTTAAGTCGGGACAGCAAGCGAGAAAATATATCGACGTGGTTGGACAACGGGTATCCGCGAAGGTTGACCAAGGCAATGCTGATAGAGATGAAGACTGTGGATATGACCCCCAGAATCAAGTAATTAAGATGTGGCTGTTTCCCGGGACATTTAAGAATGAAGAGCAGGCGTGGAAAAGGCGAGTAGAAGTTTCGCAGAAATTGGCAGATGGATTGAAAGAGAAACATGTAGAGAATGCGATTAATTTAATGGAACTTCGCGCTCGCGACAAAATGCAAGTACTGTAGCTCGAAGAAGACTTTCAGCATGAAGGTCGAAGAAGACGTTCGTAGTGGTTATGAAGAAGACTTAATTACTGATGCAGTCGACGGAAGAGATGCGTGGTGTTTGAAGGAGATTTTCCCGGAATTTAATGTGGAAACGAAGACGTATATACCGTTATGGATTTACTAGCAAAAGCGTTGAAGTGCACCAAGTATTCAAATATTAAGATTTCAAAGTTGATTGATGTAAATCAATGGTTCTGTAATGGATTGATGATGATTGATGTTGATTGTTGATGGATACGACATCACGGTTTTTGAATTCTCGGTTGTTTTGGAAATGTGTTGGAAATTTAAGTGTTTTTATGAAAATTGTTATGCTAAATTTCCGATGTGCAAAACTACCGTGAATTCATATGCATACAAACTTCAAGTTGGGAATCTTTTTAGTAAGGTTTTAACTTTTTATAATATTACTTTCAATTTGAACGAACACGTGAAACAACACTTCGGACTTGAGTGACTTCCTCGCGGCTGACACTAACATGTGGGACCGCTAGACGTACGCACACACATTCAACTTCTTGGTATTTGCACTAACTGGCTACCCCTAAGTTCATCTCACACGCATTAGATCTCTAACCGGTTCTCAGTGTGGGATATACAAGACTGTGCAAAGTACCCTACTTCCTACAGTCCCGTGCCTCACTCTATGAAATTCTGATGTTTCTACTAGTTAATCATGACCTTCTTGCTTGAATTGACTTGCATCCTTTCCGTAACTTGTTCGTCAACTCCTGCTACTTCTCGATCCATTCAGTGGAGAAATTACTTTATTAATTGCTGATTTGTGTATTGTAATGGGGTGCCATTTTATAATGCCATTTAAGTTGAAATGGCATTATTTAATTTTAGACTTTATTGTCTGATATAGGAATATATTGGATTTTAAGGTATTTTTATCCGCAAGGAGAATGGGTGAAACTTAAATTAGTCTCCACAATCTTCCATAGTGAGCAAACACTTTACATCTCCCTCCAATACAATTAAACCGTGTTCCAAACACGAGAGACTAAGAAATGTATACATATTTTAAGTCTACCGGTCAGGGTGACTCTCGGTGGGTCCTCAGTGATGTACGGCCGGGTAAAAAACCCTAAAAAAGTTCCAACGAGCTTAATCAAAAGCGCAACATTTGGTGTCAAAAATTGTGCTGGACCAGTGTCAGCAATGCAGGTATCTCTTTCTATAAAGGGACGGAATGACAGTACCGTTTAGCAGTATATGTACCGGCATCAGTCGACGACACTATAGATCAGATCATCCATGCCGATTAAACGGTCGCCATATACAGCAAACTGTCGAAGGACTCAAAAGTCCTCCAGCTTCAACATGCCCTCGGTGCAGCATGTCGCGAACATTCGACAAAGATTAGACTTTGTTCCCCGCCAATTAATGGCGCGCACAAGCACAGAAGAAGACCCAGAACCAATGGAGCGATTGCCTTGGAAACGAGGCAAAGATGAAAGGAGAAAATACTTTACTGCAATAGATGCAAGAAACCAGGGACATATACTCATGAATGTATGGCGCAGTGCCTGGCACCACGCAGTCAGCGGACCAGCCAGGCGACATCAATTGGGACATCTCTCTGTTGACGAAAGAAAACGCATTAAACGGGGAGTCCTAGAAGAAGGGTTACTTTAAATGCAAACATTGGGCATATAAGGATTATAGCCACTGACGGGACATTGGGCTGTCAACAAATCCAGGGTGAGGTGAAGCCACCCATCACCATGAAGATCTCGCCGCATGAAAACGAGATCAACATATGCGCCCTTTCGACACCACTTGACAGGGCTCAAAGTCTAACATCAATACACTTTGTGGAGGTAGACAAACCCCGAAATATATTGTTAGTCTAGTTGGTAACAGGTGCAACCATGACTATGCCAAAGCGAGCGATTCACAGACGCTTCAATCTGAACAAACTGTCGTTCGAGGATGATTCTTTGAATTAGACGCAAGATCGATCCCACTTAAGATTCAAGAGAGGCAATGCACAACTTGCAGCAGCAACTTGCGAAGGTTAGACGTGCCCACAATGTGGATACATGTGGAGCGACGATATGAACGTAGATGGGTTGGGACAATACCAACCAGCGCTAACTCATAACGACTTTTGGCATTAAATTTGTTATCGAATAAAAGCCAAATTTTAGAATTGTTTTTCTTTCGGGTTACCATGTACGACGTACCAAAAAACTGAAAAAAACGCTCGCTCATAGAGCACAAAAAATTGGAATCCAAGAGCAAAGAGTCAAGGAATACAATATTTTCTTAAGGTTGACCGCAATATTGTTGTAACTCAACGTATCAAAAGGATTGATACGACAAACAAACAAACAAACAAACTAACTAAGAAACCGTTTCCGAGAACCTAGCGTTAAAAGAAGTTTTGAACAAAAATACTGATGGAAATGCCACATACCCGGAAGAAAATCAAAAGAAGAAGCCTTGGTAACACGAAAGGCACGAAACCAGAGGTATGACAAAGTTCTATGTGGTAAGTATCGCTGGCGGCGAAGAAACGAAGGCGGATCAAGAAATTCCGGGGAATTCCAAAAAAATAACCAAGCCATGCAAAGTCTTAACTACAACAAGTTGATTGAGACTATATGTAAAAAAGGTAAGGGTTCGGAGAATAACAAGGTGTGGAACTTCTTTGAAAAGCCAAAGGATTGAAAGCCTCTCCATACAACGTGGTATTTCAAAAAATAATGAAAACGGTGACATTAAGCGATACAAAGCAAGACTGGTAGCCTGCCGAAATGAGCGAAGGCTTGACCGATTACACTCTAGCCTTTGCTGCGGTCATCGAAATGGGAACAATGGAGTTTAATTGTATTTGGTGTGAAAGTGGGGCCTTCAGCAACACATGGTAGCATATTGAATGCGTACGTGCAAGCGTTACATAGGGAGCACGACATTTATCTATACATACGTCAAAACATGAAGCTAACGCTTTTGAGCTTCAGAGGGTGCAACGATCTGAAACAACGGGTTTCGTAGGAATCACCATGACAGCATAATTCCGAAGCATTTATCCAAACAAGAAATTGGATCTAGTGACTCCTAAGGAAGATTATCTACAGGGTGTGACACCTCCTCTTGTTAATAATGCACAATTAGGGAAACTCTTCCCCGAACAGACGGAAGAATATGCGGTGGGGTCTGAACGCGTTGTACTCATGGCGATCGATGGTAAAATTCCATGGGAGATCTATCCGGTGATAATTTACATAGCCTTATTGACACTGGAAGTTGTCAAACGGATAAATCGTGCACTAAATTGTGAAATGGATGATGAGTCAAAGACACGACGGTACTGATAATTTCGCCATATCAGAAACGATTGGTTAAAATCCGACAAAACATATATGGATTTAGAGGACATGATAAGGGCAGAATTGGGATCAGTATAACTACAACAGACTCCAGCCAGGGTAAAGAAGCTAACATTAGCATGTCATCAATGGGACGGACTTGATCATTGGGTTTTATGCAAGATTACCCTGCTAGATCATTGGTATCAGTATCTCTGAGCGGGTCAAGGGATTAACTATTCGTTTTGGCGTCTTGACGAGTCTACCATCAAAGCAGAACATGAAAAAGGTAAGGAAGAGGGCAGAGTCACTCGGAATACCAAGTTATATCACGTATTTGAAGGACCGTCATGCTATACAAGTGATACAAGAGCTGGTTGATGGAAACATAGCAGAATGAAAGTGATAAAGGTTTCTTTCCTCATTAAATATTTATGGTGCTCGTTTTTGCCCGCAGTTTGCTGAAGCTTTGCAAGCGGTAGCTGTAATAGAGTGGATGAATTTCAAATTGGTCAAAAGCGAGATTAAAAACAAGTAGCCATAGGAATAATATAAGTAGGATTACGTAAGTAGGAACTAGCGATATGGAGTAAGTACTATTTTTTTAGTATACGTAAATTTTCCGAATGTCATAAGCACTGAATACTTGTGACCAAAATGCTTGACGGACGCAATACTTACAAGTTAACTTCAACATCTAGAAGACAAAGTCAAAACACACACACACTCTCTCTCTGCACGAAAGAAACGTCGCGCATCCGCAAGGACTAGTAAAGCGGCAATCTTGAGGCGTTTGTTAACCTTAAGTGTACGAATTTCTTATACTGTCGGTCTCTAAAGTTAAGTTCTTGAAAAAAAAACATTCAAGATATTGGTTGGTTCTGGGGAGTAAATTTGTAAAATTGGACTTAATCTACGACACCAACGATTTGCTTACTAAAACCGATAACGTCAGTGACATCGTTGTTTTGGGATCTCCTTCTATGGTTATGAGATATCCACATAAGAAAGCTTTGGTAAAATACGCATAACGAGCGTTAATTTTGAAAGACCGATGATACTAAAGGATTTATGGTTTTGTTGCTGAATTATCGGGTAGTCACCACTACCCGGCATGTCACCCTTTTAGAGACATTGAACAGAAAAGCAAACAAACAGGTCGCGAGTATTCTGAACGGTGTGGACGGACAAGACTCGGGGAGTCCGGGCAATTACAGTACTTAAGATGCCAATCAAGGATATTTAAGCTGCGGAAGAAAAGCTGGCGAAAAGCATGGAGAAGACCAAGGAAATAATGTCCCAAGGGAATCTGGCGGTATGGTCAAGAAAACACAAAGCAAGAAGGGTATAGGTCAATCGAAATACTTAGGGTTTTTTATTCCATTACTGTTGAAAACATAAGCAAAAAGCTTTACCAAATATTTGGTGATCTCCACAGCCCACTTGTCTTTCTTTATATCGTTAAACCGACCCGTCAGCCTTTAACGGACAGTGGTCCAAAAATGGAAAAGATGAATAAATTTTTAGTTTTCCTTCGCTGTTATGAAGAATTTTTGAATGGTGGATGTACGACCATGACACCGGCTTCCACGGGCTTTATCATCAAGAGATTATAGTCCGGTCAATGGATACTTGCTGAAAAGACGGAATTTCAGGCACTGGGAGAGCTCAAGACCTGGAAGATCATCCATCAGAAAACGTGCCTGAAAAAAACCGTTGCCCACAAATGGGGTGTCTAAAACTAATTTAAAGGCTGATGGGTCGGTTTAACGATATAAAGGAAGACAAGTCGACCGTGGAGATCACCAAATATTTGGTGAAGCCTTTTTTTTATGTTTTCAACAGTAATGGAATTCAATACCCTGAAAATTATCTAATCTTGGCTTTAGACTTGCGGCTATCGGCACGAAATGGCGATATGACGAGTGCGTTCCCTAAAGTGCCGACTGAAGAAGATGACGAAATAAATCTCCAGATTCCTCAAGGGACGGAAATTTTGGGAGAGAAGTTGGAGGAGATCGGTGTCAAAAGCACACAGGATATTGGTGTTGCAACTTGGAACAAATTGGTATGGATTAAAGAAGGCCGGTCGATTATGGTTAAATGCGTCTCATTATACTTACAACCCAGCCAAGTTGGTTCGACTTTGGATTTTCGTCCCTAGTGGGACTCGAACCCGCAATCTCCCGGTCCCGGGGGCAGGGCCTTAACCACTGCTCCAACCGAGGTCTGATAAATTAGAATTTGTGCCCTTTTGGCCCTTATTGTTTCACAATTATTATTAAATTAATCATTAACTTTAAAATTTGATTTTTCTAGTTTCTAACAGACACCTGAATATATGTAAGCTCTGACGAGTGTGTAATCGATTTGGTAGGCGATTATGCCCACGATCTTTTAGTGATGGCTACGGATGCAAAGTTGGTGGGTATCTTTGTTTACAAATGGTTGTACTAGAACTGAAAGACCTCGTAAATGTAAAAAAAATCGTGGGCATGCGCATTGAAGGAGGTCTTTCAGTTTTTAGTTTAAAAAATCTTGGGCATCCCCCTGCGTACGCTCTCAATGCATGTTAACCTTCGGCAAAAGTGGCTCTGTTCTCCAGAGAGTGGTTACCCATCGATCAAAAGCGTAATGGGGTACCATTACATAACTGGAATATAAGTTTCAATATAACACTTTAAGTTCAGACTTATTGTCTGAAATGTGAATATTAAATTAAAAGTTACTATAATCCACAAGTAAATTCGATTCGGTTGTAAATACCAAATCCAAGAGGGGATCTAGCAATAAGAGTATGATTAGATCATTTTTACAGTACATGTTTGTTTGATTAGTTTAGATGTAATTATAGTCATTACCTCTAAACAAATCAATATATCTCACTCTTAAACTTACCGTCTTGCGGCTACGTGTCCGGAATTCTATTTTCGGATATATATAACATTTAAGCTTAAAAAATGTCTGGTCTAGTTTAGTAACAATTAAACTATTGAGGAATGGACTGTTATATCGGCCGGTTCAGATTATACTCCAGGTATCACGGTCAATGAGGCTGAATATCGTGGTCTGCTGCTAGGTTTGGATCTTTTGCAAGAGCAAAAGATTGGAAGAGTAATTATATGCGGAGATTCAAACTTGGTGATTCGGCAGATCACTGGAGAGATCGACTGTAAAGCGCCGCGTCTGAAACTGCTGAATGATCGCGTTATGAAAGCTTTACGTGGGTGGCCAAGACACGATCTTTTGCATGTGAAACGTGATTGGAATCGGAGTGCAGATCACTTAGCAACTATGGCTATGCGTGATCAGGCCGGATCGATAATCACTGATCAAGCGCTGTTGGAAGAACTGGTGGAGATCAATAGGCTGCCGGAGCTGATCCGTGTGGAAAATGAAAAGGAAGCAGCCCAGATCTTGATCACGACGAGATCACGAACCAGATCACCACCCAACAGATCACCCTCTCGCGGAAGCCTGACAGAGGAAATAGTACAAGAGATGCGGATCGAAAGAATTCTCAAGGCTCAAGACGAGGAAAAATGGATCGGTGATTTGAAGGCGTTTCTAAAGGGTGATCTGGAGAAGCTGAGCCAGAGTGAGGCAAAAGATTGTGCCAAGATCGCGTCTAACTACGAGATCGATGAAAATGATCTATTGTTTTACTATGTCCAAGCTGATCAGGCCGATGCGGATTTGGACCGATCGGCCAGACTCGTGATCCCGGAGACTTTACAAGCTGATATCTTACACCATTATCATGTCAGTTTGGAGGGTGGCCACCAGGGCGTAGGACGAACGTACCACAGGATCCGTAAACATTTCCATTGGAGAGGATTATATCGAAGTATACAAAAGTTTGTTGGAACATGTACGGATTGCGAAACTGGAAAAGGTATGCCAAATATCCGGGGGAGATCACCTGGAAATATCCAGGCGACCTACCCTTTCCAAGTGATCGCGATGGATCACATACCGTCCCTCCCAAAATCGTTCAAGGGCAATACCGAGTTGCTGATCTGGACTGATCTGTTCACGGGATTGGTGATCGCGAAGGCGGGATCTACACGAACGGCTCAACAAGTCGCTTGCAGTTACGAAGAATGTGTGTTTCGACGGTTTGGAGCCAGTGAAGTGATCAGGCATGATCGTGAACCAGGTTTTATGGCCGAAGTGTTCCGATCTTTTAATCAGATGCTTGGCCAGAAACAGAGCGCGACCATGGCGTACCGTCCACAGGCGAATGGTAAAGCCGAGCGGATGGTACAAACGTTGACCAGGGCTATTAAGATGTATGTCGCAGACTCCGCGCAACAAGATTGGGATGAATATGCGGAGAGACTGGTGTTTGCTTTGAATTCCTCGTTTGATCGGATCAGGGGAGATACCCCCATTCTATCTGGCATATGGTTGGGACCCCCGATCTACCATCGAGTCAGTGATCCCTGTTGGTTGCACACGAGGTCGAGATCGCGAAGCTCGTCGATGGCGCATGGGACTCCAACGTCACTACCAACATGCGCGGGAACAAGTTAACGAACGATTACGAAGGGCCATCCAAGAAAGAGCTGATCGGAACAATGATCAGGCCGATTCGCATAATATCGAGCCAGGATCAAGAGTTTGGCTTTACTTGGATCGTGTGAAAGAAGGATATGCCAAGAAATTAGCACATTTGTGGCATGGACCGTTCCGTGTAGCCGAACTAATCGGTGATCATGCCGCTCGGCTGATTACCGCGGGTACTGATTATGGAATTTTCCCGATTGTTCACTTGTCGAAGTTAAAACTGGTCCGAGAATACCCTGATCGGCCTAAAACTAGGTTGTCATGTGACGATCAGGCAAGGTTTGATTTCGACGAGGCTCTCTTACCTGAGGATAGTTGGGAAAGAACGTTGGACCCGAACGAATTCGAGGTGGAGAAGGTTTTGGATACCCGATCAGGCAAGAAGACCCGTTTTGGCCGGACCCACCGTGAATATTTGGTTCGTTGGAAGGGTTATGACGATCCCGAATGGATAGATGAGCGTGATCTGAACTGTGGAGCGTTACTGAGGGAATTCGAACGTGATCGGGTGAGAAGGAATCGTTTTGAGGTGATGCAAACCCACGAAGAGGGTAACCAGGAATCTCAATAGCCTGGGTTGACACATTGTGGCTGATCAGCAAATATGATGATCGAGCAAGTGGAGATCAGGGCGGTTGGACTGGTTTGGAAGAAACGAATGCATATACATATATATATTACTCAAGAATTATCCCTGTACACACGAGAGCGATCGACCTACAAGATGGAAGCGATAGTGAGACATGAACAAGATTTACGAAAGTGGAACGAGAAGATCATCAAGAATTATCGTGATATATTAAGAGATTATGGAAAACGAAATAAAGGTTGGTTATCACGACGATCACGGACCATATTTAGTGCGCAGGCGAGAAATCTTGTACCCTGGATGATCCATGGGACTCGATCGGAACTGGTTTCGCCAAGGCTCATGCTGATCGGTCCAGAGCAAGCAATCACGCAGTGTGGCGACCGGAGTTATGTGCCCATAACCGGGATACCAATCCCCGCCGTCAGCCTTGAGTCCTCGCGATCCCGCTCGACGAACAGTTAAATGCAGGACGCCAGGGAACAAGAAAACGTCCAGATCACACTCGCCGTGCCGAATTCCGTCGACGACATAATCGCAGATCGTGGCCCAAGCAGCCCCGGCTTTGGTGCGACGACGCTTGCGAGCATGATGGTAGTGCTCGATCCACGCGTCCTTGCGCATCGCCGTCGTGATCGGGAAATGATGAGTCGCCTCCCATATCGCCTGCACGTGCTCTTGGTAATATAAAGCCAAGCGCCCCTGTAGCTCGACAAACCAAGGGCGATCAGGGAACGCCAGCCCGGGCATGGGTGTCAGGAGGGCATCCCAGGGTGCCGAATCGATCATAAGTTCGATAGCACTTCTGGTCAGCAACCTTGGTTGCCACTGCTTGTCCTTGGGTGCCGCCGATCTGATCGGGAAGATCCAGCCTGGCGGGCGGGACCACAAGCGAGGGACGCTTTTCTTCCGCACTTCGAGAACCCTAGGCGTCAGATCCCAGACCTGATCACCACTCCAAGGTTTCCGTGTGGCCATGTGAGCGGGAGTCGGTTTCCCCTGCATAACGACATACAGATCCATGAACGGCTGGTTCGGATCGTAGCTGTAGTCGTTTTCTCTGACCGACGATTGATCCGCGGGAATGAAGACGCCCGTAAAATTGGGTGGCGGAGCGATCGCTGCCCCAGTGGTCGCCGGAGGAATGTCAGGATCAGCTTGAGCCGGTGGTTCCTCCTCGAGATCATCGTCATCGTCGTCATCTGACTCCAGCAAAGTAACAGCCTGGGCCAGCGAATTCACGCCCGAATAACTTGGTGCTGGCGTACGGCGATCAGTGCTGCGCGATCGAGCCAGAACAGGCAACGTCCTCTCGTCCAGATCGGTTGATTCGTCATCCGATTCGACCACAAGACGTGATCGCTTGGCGGGACTCATCTTTTGCTTCGACGAGCTGGTCAGCTTACGCTTCCCAGAACTTGAGGCCGAAGGCGTTGATCTTGGAGCCGCCGGTGGACGAGATTGAGATGACGCGGGAGCTTCTGAAGTGCTGATCACGGGCTGATCAGCACTACGAGCAGGTAAAGAAGCGACGGAGGACGCGGGCGAAGGCGAGGCAAACTCGGGCAACTGTGGCGGTGTGCCAGATGGAGTGAACGAGCTGATCAACCCGGGAAGCCGTTGCAAGGCCGTCCGGACTGAACCTGAACCGGCGTCTGTTTTGGTCCACCTATCCATGGTTTGCACCGCGAGACTCTTCAGGTCAGCGTTATGCTGAAGCCAGGCGCGATCATCAAGCTCTAGGGTCTCAAGTTTGACCCGAGCGAGATTAAGTTCATGCCGGCAATTTTCAGCCACTTTCCGACTCTCATCCAGCCTCTTCTGTATATCAGTGCGGCCGATGCGAGAATCAGCAAGCTGTTTGGTCAAGAGCTGGACCTGCTTATCCGAATAGCGAGCCTCAATCTCCCGACGCTCTACATCCTCGGCAGTACGGATCCTGTCGTGCAGAAGCTGATCACGGTCGAGACGGTGATCATCGATGCGTTGCAGATGATCTACCATCTCGACCATCGAACTCTTCATGGATTCGATACGTTCATCTGGAAGTTAACATGGAGAGTCAAATACGGATTATAAAAGGAGCGAATGAGATGAACGTACCCTGATTACGGATGGTGATAGCCATCGAGTCGATCAGCGACTGTAAGGAGGCGACGGTGTCCGAGGGCTTGGAAAGTCGAAGGGCAGCGAGGTCAGCCGACAACTGATCACGCTCCATCGTCACACCCTGAAAGCGATCAGTCAGGTCCCGCAATTCTTGGTCAAGCCGGTCATGATCTTTGCCAAGCCGATCATGATCTAGCCGGAGAACCGACAGTTGGGTAGCCAGATCAGCGGAATCACGTGCCGAGGTATCAGCCGCGATCCGACGATCGGATAACTCAGCCGTAAGTGCCCGGTTGGTATCGTACAGAGAAACCAACTCGGGAATTGCACTTCGGAGTTCCGATCGTAGCCGACAAGCCTCCACGGGCCCCAACGTGAATGGGCCCGATCCATCTATCAGGCGAGTGAGCTGCTCCAAGGAACGGAGAGGGCGATCTGACGAGGGTCGAGCAGGAAGACTCCAAGACGGTCGATATGAAGCGAGAGCAGTCGTCGGTCGGATGAGGCTGGTCGTGATCGGCGTAGAGGTCGTGATCGGGGCGATCGCAGGGGTAGCCAAGCTGGAGACGGAGGGCGAAGAAGCGATTGGGCGGGCAGCCGAAGAAGACGAAGAAGGAAGAGGAGATCGGCTTGCGTCGGCCATGGTGATCACCAGAGAGGAAGTTCAAAAGTGAGTGAGTCGAACTGCAGTCGTTGAGCGGCTACAGTTAGTCTCAAGGGCGGCTGTGGTGAAGCGATCGGAAAATATTGGGACTTACACATGGCCGTTGATTGGTGACGATAGAACACCCATCAACATATGACGGTTGATGGGTGGGAAAAG
>MIQA02003000.1:0-33357 GCA_001887855.2 Sclerospora graminicola | reverse complement strand
TAACAGCTAGCCTGTTACAATACTCATCCATATTAATTCGTGGGCTTTCCAATTTTCTATTCGCTCAGCAAGTCCTTGGACTAACTTTAAATTTCTGCTCCTTCATCACCCAAACCTGTACCTTTTACTTCCTCATGACTTTCATTGTCGACGACATTGTGGCCTTTTGGGCTCAAAACCTGTTCAAAAGTTGCTTTATCATTCTTGCAATAGGGACTAAACTTTTAGTCGATAATAGTCGATAATCCTTAAAACGTTTCGTGAATTGCACTTGATGTTGAATATTATACCTTACTGTGTCAAGGTATAACATGCGACGTGAGCTACCAAGTCAAACATAGTCGTAAAGGTCGGATACACGGACTTAGTTAATAAAATGTGTATTAAGAATTGATTTAAGTTGCCACCTAATCTATATGCATGCGAAGTGTCGAGGTGTACTAGATAACGTACGAGTAGTTTTGAAACCTACTCTATACTTATCTTAATAAAGTTGGGTATTGTCCGAATTCATTTCACCTCCAAATATAGCGATGTACCGTAAATGTTCCAAATGTGCGCTCCCGAAGTAGTACCATAATTGCCCTCATTATGTTACCAACATAATTTAATGGTACCGTAATACTTCTTATTTTAACAGGCACGTCCTGAGTTAACTAACCAACCACACTACAGCAGACAAGCAACAATTTTAAATAATCAGCGGTGGTAGCTGCTCCTGTATTTTTTCACAGTAGTAAAACATAGTCTAATTAGTCTTAACTACTAGCCACTATGAACATATGTAATCTAGAATGTAATCTAGGCTCAGATATTCTGGATATGGTACTATAGAAATGATCCTGTGTAAGTACGGTCTATTCTGGATATGGTTCCGTCACTTGCTACATATCTTGGTTCTGGCAATTGGTTACACGAAACAGGATCCGGTGCTGCAGGGTGATTGAAGGCGCACTGTAAACTGATTTTAAGTCGGATTCCTTCTTCGCGTGACGCATAGAGCCGAGATTCATAATCCGCTACCGCTTCGACTTGGGCTCGACATTGACGCCAAATGAAGTCCAAATGCTCGTATGCATCTTTTACTATACCTTGAAAGATTGCTTGATTGCGTAACTGCCATAACCATGCCATTCCGATCTCGCAAAGTCCTTTCCAAAGACGGTTAAAGACTTTTATGTATGAGTCGTCATACCATCCATTTTGTTTTATCATCGCCTTCTTGACATTCAAACCAATTGATGATGCTCGTCGTGTCACCACCGCTGATTGAAACCTTCGTATACTCTAATCCGGTACCATCGTACCACACCACTGCTGTAACAAACGTCTCCAAAATGATTGAGCTCTTGGACATTCCCACAATATATGACAAAGATCTGTCCGCGTACTGGTACATCGGTCATCGAGTTTACATGTTCTGACCTGATGGGCCCGGATATAAAAGGTATTTAGTTGCATAGTGGTGACCCGAAACTGTACCCACACTTGATTGTTAGTCAAACATATTATCATGGTCCCATACCTGATAAGGTTCCACATCTTGAAAATTATTCCACCAAGTACTCTGTGCGCATTTATTTCTCCACTCTTCAACTTAAGTAGTTAATTGCGGCACGACCCCCTGATAGTATAGCTACTGGGTACGCAGTTTAGGCCATATCTTCCGTATCGGCGTGTCCTCAGCTACCTCCCATCCTATAAGATGCAAATCCGGATGAGGCTGGAAAACTACCCGTTCTTCCACCAATGATGAATCATTTATATTGTCTAGTTTCGTACTTGCTTCAACTTTCCAAATGATCCCATCAGCTTGTTGCTTAAGAATCACTTCTTCCCCTTGTATCCTCCCTTTCCCTATTATATTTCCTGGAGCCGTGATATCCCATGTAAAAAATTCCAGACATGCCGGCCCCCGACTAAGACGTAGCTGCAGCCGCTCCCCAATATAATGGTCTCTTTCTGCTCTTGGCGACGCGATAATTATCGCACACAACCATCGATCAACTTTAGCTCTTGTATGCGAAATCCCTTGCACGCCCTGTACCTGCCAGACAAACATAGATTTGGTTAGTCGTAAAATCCCAATTCTCGAATGGTTGTAGGCGGGATGCGATCATTTTTCCTGGGCACCAACGCCGACGCTCTCTCCTCTCTGATCCAAGGATTAGATGCCCAAGCATATGTACCGCAGAAAGATATCATCGAGTCTTGGAGTAGTCCGTGATACTGATAAGCATCAATGTCTAGTGTAATCGTGAACTTATCATCTCTCTTGAGGCCTAGTCCTTTCATCCCCATTCTTGCCTCCATTTGATCAATTGCCATGGGTAAAAACTGCGTAGTGTAGTTTTCTAATTGTTCAGTATCATGCGCCCTCGGACCCAACCACTCCATAAATGTTCGTGCCGTTGTTTTTGTCCGTACCGGTTCATATGATTGCCCAGCTTGACATACCGTATAACCTGGAAGCGGCGTTATTGTTGGTCCTGATACCGTTGTGGACCCTATACCGGATAAGTTCAACCAGGCTTGCTGGTAACCGTCCGGCGCCGCGATGAGCCACTGGCACGCCAGCTTCAATCGCTGTACTTTGATAGCAACTGGGATTGAAATAAGACCAACTCCCCCAGCCGCGTGTGGGGTGAACATCAATGTCGGTGAAATCTTGTGTCTTCCTCTCTCTCCAGTTGTACTGTTTTTCCATATGAAAGTATTCTGTATGTAAACTAATTATTGCACAACTTCGGGTGGCGGTTCAAACATCCGCGCTGTAAACAGAATAGGCGAAATCGCTATCAGATTAAACAGTTGCACATTATCCATGAAGGCAGTTCCACATGCTGTCGCCGTTGCTACTCGTCTCTGCACACTTAGCAGTCGTAATGCCCAGTTGACCGTTGTCAGAGTCGCCCACCCAAAGAAATATCCAAGGTAACTGATGGTTTCACCTTCCGGTAATACCGGTAAGGTGTACCAGGTTTTCGGTACATAATCTGAATTTAAAACACAAATTAACTTTTGGCTGGCTGAACCTGTAATCCTGACAAATCGCCGAATCGATGAACCACATCCAGTGCCACCGGCACCTGGTCGGCATGTTTTGGAAAAATCGTTGAATCATCGACGAATGCGGAAAACCTGTGGTGAATTGATAGATCATTTGTCAAGGGCTGAATTCCTTGTATCCTCTGTTCTTGAAGTAGAGCCAAAGCGAGTGGCTCTACCGCTAAATTGAATAGAAGTGGAGCTAAAGGGCAACCTTACCGTATCCCAGATCTTACAGCTAATGGCTCTAAGAAATCGTTATTCATCAGGAATTCTGCTGTGGTTCCATCATGTATTTTATGCATGAGATCGACAAAATGGGCCGAGAAACCAAAAAGACGTAACATCAGAAACAAGTACTTCCTGTCAACCGTATCATAAGCCTTGCTGAAGTCCAGGAAGAGCATCCCCGCGCTCTGCGCCGCTGACACTTTATGCTGATGTTTTTAAACTTCGAAAATAGATTTCATCATTACAACCGCCTTGTCCATTCTCCGTCCAGTTACAAATCCCTGCTGGGTTTCCCCGATTAGCTGACCTAAAAAAACTTGCAGCCTCCAAGCCAATATTTTTGCAAAAAAATTTATATCCCGTAGTCAACAGCGAAATAGGCCTATAATCCAAAACATTGCTCGAATCTCCTTTCTTCCGTAAGGGGATAACGACTGCCTTCAAAAGGGATTGTGGTGGTGTTCCACCTAACAGGATTTCGTTAAACATCTTTGTCAGGGGACCCACGACTACTTCTGAGAAATCTTTGCAAAAGTCGTTGCCAAGTCCATCTTGGCTGGCTGCCTTTCTCCGATCGATCCGTTTAATCGCCCATTCGACGTCCTCCTCTTGAATTTCTGCCATTAAAGCCTCATTTTGGTGCTCGGTTACCTTCCGGTCTGCCGGGATTGTCATAAACTGCTGTAGGGCTTCTAATAGTTTTGTACTACTTACTTTCCGGTGACTCGAACCGAGAACGTGCTTCAAGGTTGCAGCGAATTTATCCGATAACGATGCTGGAAATGGAGGGCCGGACACTGCCTCTATCCTGGATAACGTCTGGTCTCGTTCCCAGACTGACGCCCTTTTAAAAAGCTAGCGAGCATCTGCTGCTGATCGATGTAAATGAAACCCCCGTCGAACAGAGCGTTCTTTGTGTAATGCCTCCGAGATCGCTCGGACAACGTGTTTTCTCGTTTTAGCATTATCTCGAACTTTCTTTGGAGATGATGTAACCTTCCCTTTCTTCTCCTAGCCAACTTTCTTCGCACTCTGAAAATGATATCTCGGCATTCATTTATCCAGTGTTCCCAGCTAGCTGCGTCAGTAATGGTTATTTCACACTGCGTTAGTCTGTCCATAATCATCATACGGGTCTTATCTTGAGTGGATCCTGGGAAGGGATACGGCATTCTTCTATTTGTAATCTGTCGTCTCGAAACGCTTGGATCTTTTAGACATAAAAGGACCTGGTTGTGGTCCGAGAGAACCGGAGGAGCCTCCACTGCTACCCACACTACCCAGCTTTTCCAATTTTCTGAAATGTAAAATCTATCAATGCGACTGGCTAAGTTACCTCGCCAATACGTATAGTGTTCAGACGGGTCAATGATGATCTCTTCTGTTGCAGGTATCATCAGAAGTCGTGCATCCCAAAGCTGCCAGTCGGTGATAAGTCGATAAAGAGCTGTACTTTCCGGCTGTATGGATCGGTTGCCCCTAACCTATCTCAAGCCGGGGTATCAACACAGTTGAAATCCCCTCCTAGTACGCAATTTTTGGGTCTTCGTTCAAAACGATTTCTGAGATTACCAAAAAATACATCTCGATGCTTTACATCACTTGACGGACCGTAAAAATATTGATTATCACGCAATCATTCCAGTACACGAACATGACTCGATTCGACCACTTCTCAGAGGCACATGGGGTGATCTGATCCGCGATATCCGGACATACCAATATCGCCACTCCACCTTGTTTCTGTGGATAAAGACTCCAAAAAGAGAGAATCCTATTTTCCCCTTTAGTTCCCCACATATCTGCCCATTTTTGGGATAATTGCTCCATTTCTTCTTTAGAGACAATGTGTGCCTCCTGTAGTAATATGATTTGCGCCAAATAGTCCGAACTACCTCTTCTCCACGCCTTCATCCAGTCCGAGATATCTTTATGTGCGAACCCACGAACATTCTGACTGAGCATTATGTTCATCAATTGAGAATGTGTCTTCGAAGCAGACCCAAGTTCTGTCGTATATTCCAAGTCCTTCACTAACCTATGTTTCGTGAATATGTCGAGACTGTTCAGATTTTAGTATGAGGTTTTTGGTAAGGCGTCCGATGTGGTGCCCTTAGTACCGACCTGGATCTCCCCGATCCTGTTCCATAATAACTTTTGTTTCTCCGGTTTCTCAACTGTGGAGGGTTGCTCATTTTCCAGGTAAACAAACGTAAATAATGCTTTCCAGGCAGCCGTTTCCCCTTTTTCAATTGCTGTTACCTTCATCGCGTATTCGTGACTGAGTTCCAAGACGTTCAAATGCCGCTGAAGTAAACAAAGAATTATATCTGTCGGGTGATAATTAGGCTGCTAAATGTTCCGCATAAATGTGGGATATAAGGAGCATATGGGCTAGGAGTAAAACTTGGCGCGGTGCTAGTAGCTTTAAGACGGAATTCCCTCCATATTAATTTTTTCTGAGACATGACCATTCGTGCGAGTTATTTATAATTGCTAATTTCTGCCCGGAAGTTTTCATTACCGTAAACTTTTGTTCCGACTCCTGGAACCATTTCCCAGGTAAATCACTTAAACCTTCACATTTCCCCGCATCTAGAACAGTCAACCAACACTGCTGTCTCCAAGGCTTTGTCATTTCTACCAGTACACTGAAATGTACGCCATCCAGGATATAATGCGAACCTGGTACGTCTTTAATCAAATGTAATAACCTATTTGGTTCCAGGCGAGCCGCTTTAATCCACAGAGTTTTTGTCGAACTTACCACCGGAAACGGAATTCCGGTTTGTTCCTCCCAATTTTCCAACAACGTATGCCATGTCACCTTGAAATCATCTAGTGACATATTCTCCATCTTAGAATCCGATTCACAGGTCATTAACTCGTCCATCAATTCCCTCTCTATCGGCAAAATGTCCATGTCTTCCTTTTGTTCCTCTTGTCCAATCCGACGACAGACACGTTTCGACGTTGGACTCTCTCCCCCCCTGAGGCATGAGTTTCTTGAGAACTTGCCGATTGTTCCGAGTCCTTGTACTCCGAACCGGATGGAGAACCGTCTGAAATTTGTAAGCATTCCTGTTCTGGTTGATTATCTAGCCATACTTTATGATACCACTGTTTGAGAATGGGCTCAGAAATTTGATATTTCTGTAAAAAAAAACCTGTGCACGTAACTGGGTCAGATAGATCCGCTCTCATTAAACTTTCCTGTTCTGGTAGAGACAACTTGGACACTGTTTCCGCTAGGAAATGTAATAATTCACATATCCTTCTGGGTTTGGTCAGTATGATCTCGGTAATTTTACATTTCAGACCATGATGTATCGTCGGTCCGTTCAGCCGTAGCAATAAATCGTCAATATTACCGTCCCAATCTTCGGGATCCCATGGGGAGTGACTTCCATAATTCGTCATCGTACCGTCGTCACTTGTTACTATCTCTTGTGAGGACGTAACTCCATCTGATACGGAGATTTTGGGTCTTCTCGATCCCCTTTGTCATCATCAAAGTCTTCATCTTCACTATCTTCTTCCATAGTGATGTCCTCCGAGAGAAAACCTCGCTCGCCACTTAATATAGCTGAATAGTGTTGACCGCTGTATTCCAAGATTAGCGGTCGTTTTCCATCATGATATTGTCTTCCTCATATAACGCACGCATTATTTCGTAAAAAACACCAACTGTGATGGGATACTCCCCACTCATCTGGTAACTTTTAGCCCGAATTGTCCTTGTTTCTGGCGTGAAGTAAAGTAGCTCTGGTATTTTAGCCCCAGACGGCTGACTAATGACGTAGATGTCCCTTTGCAGCATAGTACTTATGGACATTAACGTATTGTTACTCCCCCAAGTAGACCTTGGGATCGTATCAGTAACCTTGGAACTACTCTCCGCAAATTCTACCAAATAGTCCTGGAATCGGTTCTTAGATTCCTTAGGTGATATCCGAGAGTACCCACGCCCCAATTCAATCAAAGTCATCTTCCGCCCTTCCGGTGAAAACTTAACATCAAAATCCATGAAGGCTCTCGGCAAACATCCTTCTTTCAATTGTTTCGTCATTGATTCCAATAGTTCCACGTTATCCTCGAATTTCTCCGAGCACGTCAAAGCTTGACACACAGCATACATTTGGCAATTGCCTGTAGCTGGCGTCGGCGTGGGCTTGAGGCCCAGTAATTCTACCACCTTCGAAATAGACGATAACTCCGATTGTGAAACTTCACCAACTCGTAAAGGTTTAAGATGTCGGATTGGTCCTTCTTCACTTTCCACTTATTTCATCACATCCGAGAGGTATGGATTAGCTCGCCCCTCCAGCATACGTAGGGCACTTGCTTTCTTCTGAAGAACTAAAGCATGTCGCTCCCTCTCCGTTTTCCTGTCTTGTTTGTCCTTTTTTTGTCATGATTGGCCCGCCGTTTATCCTTCGTTTCCTGTAAGTTTTCCATTCCTTGTTGTCCACTCTTCTGTTGAGATGGAGGATCTTGTAATCTCTGGATAGCAGCCTTTAGACTGGACTCCACTTTTGAGATAGGCGCCTTTTCCTTCTCCTCCCCGGATACACAGGTGTCCCCAACAGCTCTGCCTTTCTTCCTTGTGACTATTACCCATTTAAAATTTGCCTGGTGACGCTGTGTCCTTACATGACTCTATAATTGTATCGGCTGTGCCCCCGTCACTTCTTCCGTCTCCGAACCTTTTCTTGGTGTCACTTGATGTACATCCCTTGAATTGGCTGCCCCCCTTTCGTCTTCACCTTGGTCCGCTTCCTTTGTCTCAGTGTCAATTTCCAGGTGTTGACGCTCTCGTGCTGCTTCCAACCTAGTTCGTAACTCTTCCATGCTACGGAAGGTTGTAACAGGGGGGGGGGCATATTGCTTTAAGTCTTCCATCTTAACCTCAATACAATGCTTCTTAATCAATTCCGCCAAAGGCGTCACGCATTTCCGCATGGGGTGCCCTATATCGCCACACCGAAGACATTGTTGTCGACCTCGCATCGAAGGGTGTTCCACAACAATCATTGTGTGATCCCAGAGAATCCGTTTAATATCCCGTAAAGCCGTTGGGCATTCATCGGATTCTACTATCAGCTCCCACAGCGTAGAAGTATCCGAGAAGGGCCCGCATCATCTAATTGAAACTCCATACCTAGGAGTTTCCGCAAAAAACAGACAATTTAAGAAGATCAAGTGATCTCGTGATGTTTTTGAGCACACAGAAGTAATATCCTTTGTGGTGAAATCGTTCCCCATTGCTGTCCATTTGAGATTCCCATGCTGACTTTGCATGTGCAGATGCATCGTAATGTAAATTTTTCAGTGAATGATCATACCTGTGAAAGGGCACCGTTACCCCTACGAACTTCTTGGCTATATCCCGCGTAAAGAAATGAAAACACAATGCGTATTTCCCGCTGTCATAACTTAAGTTTTTTACTTGCGCCACCATCCGCCACAGAGCAACACTCCCAGATCCCCTTGAAGACGCAGCTGTCGCGATACTTTCCTGAATGCTCTTGGTACTTAAAAACGCTTCCTTTATCGGGCTCTCACCTCTCAACTCCATCACAAGGCAGCCTTCAACTTGGGCACGAATCGTGTGCACCAAACGCACTTGTTCACCAATTTTCATTATCCTTTTCAAAAAATGGGGTAATTACTTCGCAATGATTGTCCCCTACACTAATCCTTGTACAATCCTTCATTCATCGTCACTTCCTTCTCGAACTGTCATGGGTGCATATTTTCCATATTATTTTTCACATACCGCTCGTAGTCGTAAAATCTCATCTGGCGTATAAACTTCCGTCTAAGGTTTTCTTCGAAAATTTATCGTCAGAGTCTGTTGAAACTGGCCCTGCTACTTTGCTTGCCCACACCTTTAATGGCGCTGGCAAAATTTCCGCCTTTTGTACTTTCTCTTGTCCAATCGCCTTCCATAAAATACCTTCGAATGACTGCGTGGAACGTTGTGCTTGCAGTGCGGATCCCACAACTTGTCGTCGCCAGAATTCCCAATCTTTCTTGCCATCTACTACAGTTAACTCGTAGTAATCCAGTAGTCTCTCTGCCTCCGCAGCCTTTAAAATTGGTAGTCGTTTAGCCGCCTCCGATAACTTAGAAACCGGCCCACGCGCTTTAACATAGATGGCAGTAAATAGCTCTTGCGTTAAATCGATCCAAGCTTGTGCTCGCGGCCTCGTCTTGACCGCTTGACTGAGTGCTGTCGTAAGTGCTTGTGCCAAATGCTTTGGCTCCTGTGAGGCAGCTGATCCGAACATACGTAGATGTACCTCTCTTTATTGTTTGGTTACTTTTACTGGATTATATGTTAGTGACTCCAGGTGAGTCCCCCGGTATTACCGGTAATTCCATAGAATGTTCCATTGTTCCTTCCGAGTCTGTCAGTGGTAATACTGACTCAGGTACCGGTTTAGTTGGTACCACTACTGACACCGGATCCTCGTCCCTCTCCGGGCTTGATACTTCTACCCCCGGCGAGTCCGGGGTTTCCGGCTCAATTTCGTCAGCACCGCTCATCTCTTCGTGCCTTGCAATATTGTCTCCATCCTCCCCTGGGCTGTCCGGGTCGTTCGCAGGACCCGGGTCGTGCAAGGGTGTTCGGGTTTTTTCAGTATGACGCATTTTAGTCCTAAACCCTAATCGGTAAAGAATTAGTGGCTTATATCGCAAATTTAGAACTGTATTTTTCCACAGTATCAATTTGCAGTATGTAGCGATGTAGTAGTGTACGACTGGTGTGGTCTAAAAAGACCGTGACGTTGTCTGACCAGCACAAGAAGAGCTACAACTGCAGCTCAAAGTATCCGAGACGCTGCAAAGGAAAAGAACAAACCGTTGCAACAGTGCTAAGACGCTTGGAGACGAACTGTTTTTGGTGCAAGACGACACGAGTGAGAATAGATTGGGCCTTTCGTCAGCGACCGATATCGCTGATATTGACAGTCCGTGGCTCAGCATAAGGAGTTCGAAGACTTCGAAAACCCGTCCGCAAGTACGAGAGGACTAAAGCTCACGAGGCGCCAAAAGATGGAGCTGGAAGCACTTGTTCCAACCTGAAAAAGAGAATTGCAGTTTTTCCGTCACCGGAGCTGGTTTATTCGGGCACTGATTTGCGATGGACTGCTCCGTCCGTTCATATTTCGAGACAAAGCTGCTACGTTTGAGATCGTGGACACTCATAGTCACGTATCGAAGTTGGGCAGATAATCGTTGAATGCTGTATTTTATGAACCAACGCATGTTTAAAATCGTTTCAACTGATGCTCGTTATTATATGCGTTTGTTTCCGCTATTGTTGACATGTCCGGATGGCGATAGGAGTAAAGGATGGGTTAAGCACGAATGCATCAACCAAATTGAAAGCCTAAGACCAAGTCCAATGACTTGTTACTTTTGAGTGTCGTCCTTACGAGTAGTTCAATGCTACGCCATGTACTGCACAAGAGTCGTAGTGTATTGTACGATTTGAAAGAAAACAGAGCAAATCAGAGGTGGGCCACATTGGTTGGTATCATGCCGTCGATGGCACTGGCATGTGAAGTGTGCAATGTCGCTTCCCCACAGCTGCTTCACCAGTTCTTCTCAAGTTCTATAGAAAACGCTGACAAGTTAAAAGAACGTGGAGTGGAAATTGGTTTTTATTCACTCTTTAGCGACAAACAAACGCGAAGCTTAGTCTATCCCGCCCTAGTTTATGGCTGACTACAGTCATGATTTTTGCATACCCACATCACCCCAACACCTCTAACTACTCCATATTTCTCAAAGCTCGTGAAACCACCTAGTTGGTAATATTCAGTTTGGTTATCAAACATATCTGGTGTATCGGCTGACGGTTTGTTGCCGGCGGAGATGAACTTGCCGTTGTTGGTCGTAAACCCGATGTGTGTGAGGCCCTCTTCGTTAATAACGCATGCAACGCTATTAATGTATTCATCGTCATCAAAGGGAACTGGCTTTATTTTGTCTAGACCTTCGCCGTGGAAAAAGCCATATTCTTCACCATCCTGTTTGTATTTAAGACCGAAATTGAGGACGCGTTGCTTGTCTCCTGTGACAAAGGCAGAGGTGACCTTCATTCCAGGGAAAAGTCTATCCTCATCCGAAAACCCCATATGTTGCTCACCAAAATACTTGCCGGATTTAATGGGATCGCGTTGAGCACAAGTGCTGCTAACTGTTAGAACAGCAACAGCCAGCTTTTCCAACAAGAGCTTCATCGTTTTGATTCGAGGGCAGAATCGAAAATGAGCTCATCTCTTATGGGAGAATCAACAGATGGGAGGCACGCATGATATTTAAAAATACAACCTAACGCCGGATATTTATAAATATCTGGCGTGCCTTCAACGCGCTCCCATCTGTTTGTTACTACTTCAAGTAGCTCGTACCCAGTACAAGGAGATGCTCTTCATGTAATAAATTTAGAATAGCTATAGCCAGGCCTCTTGAAAGTAGGTGTAGTGTTCAAAAGTATCCTTTTCCATGTTGCAGTAGGAACTTAAGCTTAAGTCAAGTCGTAGTCGATAGTGTTGAATATACTTGCTCTTGTTTGTTGAAACTTATACCTTACTTTGTCAAGGTATAACAGTCGACGTAGATGCAAAGATAGACGTTGTCGCGCAGATTGAACTCAGGGACTTAGTTAATAAAACGTGTATTAAGAAGTGATTAAGTATCTACCTAATCAATATGCATGCGAAGTGTCGAGACTTCACGAGACAATGTGCAAGCAGTTTTAGAACCTACACTAATGTTACCTCGAAATAAAGTCGGTTATGGTCCGAATACTTTTCACCCAACTTTACTTAAAAATAGCAAAGTACCGTAAATCTCTCAAAAAAGTGCTCCAAAGTAGTACCGTAATAGTAACCATTATGTAACTAACATAATAATTAACAATACCGATATACCGTAAAACTTCACTTTTTAACACTCCTTCTTGAAACGAAATCGGCCATCACTTCAAACCAATTTCAGAGCGTAACTCGTTTAGCCTTGGATATGGTAGTGCTTTAGTAAGCAAATCTGCCATCATATCTTGCGTAGGAACATAGCTAGCTTCGATTTCACCGTCTTTTAATTTTGAAACAATATACTTCAATCGTATATCAACATGTTTCATCTTTGAGCTTCCTTCCATGCTGCTTATCATCTTGATTGCAGCTTGGTTATCCATAAGTAAACCCATAGGACGCTCGACTTTTAATCCAACTTCTTGAATTAATTCACGGAAGCCCAACATTTCCACTTCAATTTTCGAAGCCGCATAAAATTCCGCTTCCATTGTAGACAGCGAAACACCACCTTGTTTCTTGCAAATCCAGTTTAGGACCATCCCGTCCATTAACACGACACCTCCGGTAGTTGATTTCCGATCGTCTTTCGATCCAGCGTAGTCAGAATCGCTGTAGGCCTTGATGGTTGTGCTTGAGTTTGCATTTTTTGAGGTTCCCATATGTAATTTCATATGTTTTGATCCCTTGAGATATTTTGCAATTCGCTTAGCCAAATTCCAATCCACTTGCTTTGGCGCATGGGTTCTTCTAGTCGCCTTGTGTACTGCAAAAGATATGTCGGGTCTTGTGCACCGACAGATCCATAGCAAGCTTCCAACCAGCGATTGAAAAGATTTAATTGAGATTTTTCCGTCTTTTGGCAAGACTTCGCTTTCTGCGAGATTCAAATCTTCGTATTCTTGGTTTATGGGTACCTTCACTGGATTGGCGTCTTCCAATTCGAAATCCTTGAGTATCCCGTCAATCATCACCTCTTGATCTAGTGTGTATCCCGAGTTTTCATCGTAAGACACCCGCATCCCCAAAAACTTTGAAACTTTGCCCAGATTTTTGATGTCCAAGACTTTCATATCTTCGAAAAAAATGTCCACCAAGCTTTCTTTAGTTCCGGTTACCAATAGGTCATCAACATACACTCCAACGATCACCGTATCATCATCCGTTGATCGTACGTAAAGACACATATCCGTCATGCACTGTGAAAACTTTAGCTCAACCAGTTTTGCATGTAGTAATCGATTCCAAAGTCTCCCTGCTTGCTTGAGTCCATACAATGTTTTTTCCAGCTTCAAAACTTGTTCTGAGGAGGTTGGTTGACTTGAAATACCCTCGTTGAGCTCCATACCTTTCGGAATATGTAGGTATATATCATGTTCGTCCTCGTAAGCTTTCACGTACGCGTTGGGTATGTCCCCGTGCTTCGCGGGAACTTTCCACTTACACGCCAAACCGAGAATTAATTTCACCGTTCCCATTTCAATGACGGCGGCGAAAGTCAATGTGTAGTCAATGCCGAAACGCTGTTCGTTTCCGCATGCCACTAATCTTGCCTTGTAACGCTCGATATCACCATTTTGGTCAGTCTTAGTCTTGAAAACCCACTTAGTGTGTAGTGGCGTGCAGTCCTTTGGCTTTTCGATGATCTTCCATACCTTGTTGTCTTCGAGGGCCGTTATTTCTTCTTTCATTGCCGCAATCCACTTTATTTTGTTAACACTCTTCATTGCTTGAGCGTAGTTTTTCGGGTCTACTTCGCCGACGAAATTTACCATTCCTAGGCCTGGAACTGTGTCTTCATCGGTCATGTTTTCTTCGTCTGTCTTCGATTCCGATGTGGTTTGCTTTACGTAGCCTCTGGTTCCATGCCGTTCACGTTGCCATGATTTTTTCTTTCGATGTTTCTTCGGTTTATCCTTCGGTAGCTCTTGGTCTTGGGCTCCTTCTAACTCTTGGTCTTCGCTTAATTCGACTTGGATTTGTTTGTTCTGTTCTTCGTCCAGTGTCTCGATGTTCTTGATGTGCTGGGTGACCACAACTTTCTTGTCTTGTTTCAGATATACCTTGAAACCTTTGGTTTCCTCGCTTTTCCCAACGATAAGACCGATCTGGGCTCTGTGTGCGAGCGAGTTCTTCCCCGGATTTCTATAAACCGTGCATGGAGATCCAAATGCTACGATACTTCCAAGCTTCGGCTTTTGTCCGCTTAGAAATTCGATGGGCGACATGTGTTTAGCGTTCGCGCTTGTGGGGCTTCGATTTATAATGTAAGCCGCGTATTGTACGGCATCTCCCCAAAATGCCAGGCTTAGACCACATGAGAATATCATACACCTAGCCATGTTCATAATTGTTCGATGCATGCGCTCAGCTTTTCCATTGCTTGATTGGTTCCCTGCCTCGCTAACTTGTCGCGATACACCGGTGCTCTTGCAGAAACCGTCGAGGTTTTTATATTCGGCACCTCCATCGGTGCGAAGGATATGCACCTTGCAATCAAACTGCCTTTCGAAAAACGCCAGGAAATGTTCGAACTTCTTGGCAGCAATGTCTTTACTCTTCGCGAGAAATACACGAACGTAATTTGACTTGAAATCCACGAAATTTATCATGTATCTGTTTCCGAGTCTATCTCTCGGGGTTATAGGCCCCTTGAGATCGGAGCAAATCACACCCCCGATACGATCGGTTGGCGCATTATCGCCACTGTCTTTCTTGGACCTTGGGTTCTTTGTTTGTTTTCCTTGCGCGCATGTCAAGCAGTTGAGTCTTCGGGTATCCGTTAACCTAATCCCACTTTTGGGGTCTTTTGCTAACTTTTCCACGGCATCGTAATTTAGGTGACCCAAACGCGCATGGAAGTGCATGAGGGAACCTTTTTGCACCCCGGTATCACCTTCAGTTTCCTTGTCGCTTTCTTGTAAGATCGCCATGATCGAGTCCCGATCGGATTTTACTGGGACGTCAACTATAACTTCAACTGCAAGTACCTTGTTCTCCTTTTTTATGTCGAAGATATGACGTTTGCTGTCACGGTGCCTCATCACGCGCCGACCACTGACGTACACCATTTCGCATCCCTTTTCTTCCAAAAGTCCGTACGACAAGATGTTTCTTGAAAGGTTTTCCACATAATATACTTCCATGATCTTCAAGGTATGTATGGTTTCGTTTGACGTGACTTGTATTTGGACCCATCCTTTCTTCGATACCTTTAGAGTTTGCCCATCTGCTTGAAAGCACGTGCCGTTCACTCTTTCTACATCTCGTAGATAGGTCTCGTTGTTGACAAGGTGCATGCTCGCACCACTGTCAAGTATCCAGTTATTGCTATTTGATACCATTGAGTTTCTTGTTATTGCCAGCGTAAAGTCGATTTTGTTGCTGGATTGAGGCGCGTTTGTTAGCTTCCTTGATGTCTTTTTACATTTTGTAGTCGCATGTCCTGGTCTTCCGCAGTTTGCACACTTCTTTTCCTTGGGCTTGTCTTCCACGTAATTGATGGTGTCGTTACCGAATCTTGTAGATCCTCTAGCATCATTTTCGATAGCTGCCGCAAATTGGCAAAGCTGTTCCGCCTGCCTGAGAAAATCTGTTCTCGTGTGATCGAACTTCGACATTAATATTGTCTTGAGTTCACTTGAAGCGTAGTGTACGATGTTTTCCAGGACAAGAGGTTCACTCCCTCCTACTGCCTCGGATACGGCTACCATATATAGGTAGTGCTCGTTCCAGCTGCGTTTCGGATTTTTCCTGCTTGTGAACAACTTCATCGATTGAGCAGGCGTTATGGTCGTATTAAACGCGCTTAGCATCTTGTTCATAACGTGAACGAGCGTTGGTGACTCGTTCCACCATGAATCCACTTGACGTTGATAATACCTTTCAGCTGTACCGCTTAGGTAGTGTCCGAGGAGGTCGACCTTAATGTCTTCGCTCCATAGGTATCCGCACGCGGATTCAGCGATCGATATTTGTCGAATGAATCTTGTTCCCCATTGTTTGAAACCAGCACCGAGCCCCCGGTAGACCTCCTTTCCGTCAAAAACTCGAATCGAAAGTTTGCAGTCTTTTGCTGTTGGTGTCCGGTACATCTGTTGTGGCGGTTGTCGAAAAGCTGCTTGAGGCGGTATCGGAATGCCTTGCTGCATTGGTGCACCTTGTGGCACTTGACCCCCATGGTTTCCATACACCGGTTGCGCTGGGAACCGGAAATCTGCCGGTGGTGGAGTAGGTCCAACATTTTTCGCATCTGGTTCTTTCCAGTGCTCGGTTGGGTATGGTTTCTTTTCGGGCGTACTGTCGAAGGATGCCATTCGCATCCGAGTACCAAGCCTCATTGAGTTGTTGAAACCATATTCGTCCGCGTTGATCCTTGAGTTCTCCAATTTTTCCATCCGTTCAGCTAGTCCTCGAACCAGCTTCAGTATTTCGGCTCCTTCGGCACCCATACCTGTGTCCTTTTTCTCCTCACGACTGTCACTGTCGACGACATTGTGACCTTTTGGGCTCATAACCTGTTCAAAAGTATCCTTTTCCATGTTGCAGTAGGAACTTAAGCTTAAGTCAAGTCGTAGTCGATAATGTTGAATATACTTGCTCTTGTTTGTTGAAACTTATACCTTACTTTGTCAAGGTATAACAGTCGACGTAGATGCAAAGATAGACGTTGTCGCGCAGATTGAACTCAGGGACTTAGTTAATAAAACGTGTATTAAGAAGTGATTAAGTATCTACCTAATCAATATGCATGCGAAGTGTCGAGACTTCACGAGACAATGTGCAAGCAGTTTTAGAACCTACACTAATGTTACCTCGAAATAAAGTCGGTTATGGTCCGAATACTTTTCACCCAACTTTACTTAAAAATAGCAAAGTACCGTAAATCTCTCAAAAAGTGCTCCAAAGTAGTACCGTAATAGTAACCATTATGTAACTAACATAATAATTAACAATACCGATATACCGTAAAACTTCACTTTTTAACATGTAGAACTCAGGGATGGCAGGATAGGGTTCTGGGTTTTATTCACCTTTACCATGCTACCATGGTAGATGTAAAATGTCTTTTAAAGGTTGAGAGTACGGAGCGTACAAAGCACTTTAACCCCGTACCTGGTACCCACATCAGGCGTTATTAACTTACTCGTGGCCGTCCATGCCATATGACTGGTTTGTACTTCTTTTGTACCATATGGGCTTTGAAATGGGAGTTGCGAACCTCTCTATACCGGTATACGATTCATGGAAAAGCCCTTATTATAATACTCCGGAGTTAATAATAATTATCGAATAGTACAGCAAACCCAGAACGTATACCGGTATAGAGAGGTTCGCAACTCCTCTTTTCAGATCGTACCGAAAATTTTGGCTCGCTATGTTTGCTGTCTATCGTCAGGACTATACCACATGTCCAGCCCTCCGCAAACAAGGATTTGCGTTCAGAAAAGGGCAAAGTCCCGACTTCTTAAAAAAAGTCGGGAAATTTCCCACAACCCACACGTCTTTACTTGTCCAAAAACAATGGGACAAGGAGTGCAGAACCACCTGTTGCCACACGAAGGTAACGGCGAGAGGCAACAATCCAAGGTAACAGTACGTTGAAGGCGGCAGTGCCAAAAAGTGGATAGTGCAGTCGGACCGAATGACAAAAACATAAAAACTGAACCGGAACCGGAACCGCAACCGGTAAAAACAAAAATTTTGTCAGGTTCTAAGGATAAAAATCGTGGTACAGTGGGAGCGCAACGACGACTACAGGATAACTCCGAGGTATTAATTGTAGAGGCGCGAGTAAAGGCGGAACTAGGGACGTACAGTATGACCCTGGCACAGACAGAAGGACAACTACAACCATTTCCGTGGGAAGCAGCACCGGAGGTATCAGTCCAAGAAGGAAACCTAAACGATGCGCTACTGGCGATGGGGCTGCAACAAGTGAGGACCCCAGCGACTGGAAATTGTCAAGCATATAGTGTCGTGCAGGCACTTTTCAATTCCTCACTTGAAGACAGCCCCAAGATATTAGAACAGGCGACGGCGTGTTTAAAAAAGGAGGAGCAGCGAGAGGTATGTCAGACTTCAAGGCGAAGTTTCCTGCAGGGGTCCGCAAACACACGTTACGTAGTTTGGGCAGGGGATACGAAAAAATGGCGGCTAAACAATCGGAACTCGAGTTCAAGCAGTATCTCAAGGATTACGGCAACAGTCCGTCTGCGTTAGATGCAATGGTAAGCAGTGAAAATTGGGGGAGTAACGATACTCTTATTTGCCTAGGTACGCTACTCCAAAGACATATATTCGTGATAAGCAAGGATGTGACAAGCGGGAAACCAGGTGTTATTCATTTCGCGCCTGAAATTAGGGTGCAACAACGACGAAAGTTTGCCACGTGTGGCGAATTTCCCATCTCGTTAAGTCAATGCGTCAAAGAAGTGATCCAGATGAAAAATGCGGTCAAGGAAGGGAAAGGTAAGCTACCCCTAGTTCTTCATTTCGAGAACATTCACTATCAGGCATATGTCCACGGCTGGAGGTCGACAGAAGAAGAGACGACGATAGTTGCAGTACAGAAGGACGTGGAAATGATGGACGCAGCTGGAGGGGGAGGAGTGAATAAAAGGACGAGAGGAGAGGAAGGATCGACAGTACTAAGGGGTCAAGGGCTGAGTGGACCCAAGGACTGGTCGCCCGGAAAGCTAATCCAAGCGCAAGTTGAACAGCTACTACGGGAAGAGGATACGCGGCATCACGGATTGTTGAAGTTTTTGGTGGAAACAGCCATGTACCTGCCGGAGCATAGACAAGCGGAGTTATTACGAGCAGACGTGGAGAACAATTTAGTTTGTCAAACTCTCGCACAAACATACAATATATCAATCGATATATTAAGGGAGTGGCACAACACAACAACTGGAACATTAGCGTTAATAGACCAGTCGGGGAGCGGACAAGGAGGTGATTCAAATGATTCAGTGACGATGAAGTTAGAAGACTCCAAGGAGAGCGAGGAGATTGCGGATGCGGAGCAGCAACAAACGAGAAAGAAACGGGCAGTGGATGAAGCTTACCAGTTCCCCAGCGGGGACGATACAGAGGAACACAAGTGGTTCAGAGGGATCTTTTCGCAGAGGGTCAGTTGGAGAGGATGGACATAGAACCGGCTGGGGGAACAGAGCCCCTAGCGGAGCAGGTGTGAAATTCGATGAGTCAAGTATGGCCTCATCAGCAAGTAGCACCATTCCCGACTATCAATGCATCGCCAGACGTGTGGTTGAAGGCAGTGAGGAAGGACAGCCTGGCGATTGCTCAACTTATGGAGTACAGTGACAAGCCGCACATCATAATTCGGAGATTAAGTAACGATGTGTTAGTCGAGATGGCCAAGGGGTGGAGACGCCAATTTTGGGAGGAGCTGATCACATTAGGCACCTCAGCCGGGGCAGCGTCAGAAGTGGAGAAGTTCCTCACGGATTGGGCGCAGTGCGTAAGTATTTTAGGGGACGAAAAACAACGAGAAGTGATGCGAGCAAGCGGACACCACTGGAAGACTCTCAAGGAGCTTAATTATGGAGATAATCCGCTGTGGCCGTTGTGTGGACCTCATCGACAGCTAAAATTTGCTTTCACGGCTTTATGTGCACATGTATATAGCAAACAAATAGCAGCGATAATTGGAGAAGCGGCGCTCCCGAAGGATCCGATATGGGTGAAGATCAGACGGTATCAGACGGCTCGAGTCAGGATAGCCGGGTTTCGTGAGTTAGCTCAGAGGCTGGAAGCGGACGACAGTGCTGCATGGATGGATATAACAGGTTTCTTCATCACATCATTAACTAACGTCTCTCTGACCGACAGGGAACCAGAATCCGTCGATATGGACCAGGAGAACGACGTCAAGCCCCGAGGCGCACTAGCGCCTCATTGCTACTAAGGGCAAGCCACGGGGTACCACGGAAGAAGAGAATATATCGGCGATGCTCACGGCGATGGATAGATACAGTAGAATCACGGTAGTGAGGGCAGAGACGAGGGAGATTAGTCAACACAGGACGGAAGCAGGCAGAGGAGATTCGGACTTTCGAGTAATCACGCAGAATGTGAGAGGTTTCTCGGCAGGTTCCAGGCTCGCATGGCTACAGTCATGGAGAAATGTACCGGTGACAGCTCGCCCCGTCTGCATAATGATCCAAGAAACGCACATTACAAGCAAAAAGGAGGCCGACGAGCTAACGACGCAATGGGAACGTATGTGGAATCATACAGATGTAACTTACCGTTTGGCTTTGTGGAGTGTAGCGCTGAAAAAGACAGGAGGGGTGGGAATACTTTTAACACCAAGGCAAGGATGGACTCTACGACCATGGCGAAGATGCGGCTGGACTGAGCGAATCATAGCGGTGGAGATCAATGAATGGAAATGCGTTAACATATACGCACCTTCGGCAAGCGAGAAGGAAAGGGCGCAGTTTTATAGAAGCATTGAACCGTGGAACCTTCGGCAGCAATCGAACGTGATTCTAGGCGGGGATTTTAATTGTGTGGAATCCCCACCTTTGGACAGAACCGGGCCAATGCGGAGACGAACCACGGAATGCCCAGAGCTGACACGATTACTATTAAGGTGGCAGTTGCAAGATGCGGCAGTGGTACAGTTTACGGCGGGGCGTTATGAAGAGAGGGAGAATGTTCTGGAATACACATTTTGGAGGGGGGAATCGGCCAGTCGAATCGACAGATTCTACATCTCGGAAGGTAAATTTGAGTGGGTAAACCGAGTCAAAACAAGTGTACCAGGTCTACCTTCCGATCATGACCAAGTCGAGATTCTCGTTCGTCAACCCCGGGGCGGTCATCAAAGGACAAGAAACCACCAATTCAGATTACAATACCCGATTAGAGGAGCTGGAGGAGTCAGAGTGCAAGATGAAATAAAGGAACTAATGGAGACGTGTGCGGTCAGTGAATCAGTTGGAGCAGCAAGATGGGATGAGGTCAAGGATTCTTGGGTTAAGGCGATAATTCGAGTACGGTCGAGGGTGGCGCAAAGGAGACGACGACATGCAAAACACCTAGAACAGGCGCTGTATGGAAGAGTCACTAGTCGTGAGCAAATTTTGCAGATAACGGAAAATGAAGTCACAAGGTGTAACCAGGTAAGGATTGCAAGACGGTTTTGTAGGTCTAACGAAAATCTCCGATGGCTGTATCAGCGAACAGCAACGTGGGAGAAGGATCAACGCGTAGAGGCGATCATCTTGCAGGACCAGACAGAGGTCTCAGATCAGGACATGTCTATCCCAGATAAATTTGTGAAGACGTGGCAGAACATACTGGGTGCAATACATAGAGAAACACAGGACGCGGACGTGTCAAAGCAGATCCACGAGTTAGTGAAGAAGTGGGAGCACAGGAGAGTCTCATTGGTGGAAAACGAAAGTCTGCTGGCACCAATACAGGAGGACGACATCACACTAGCGATTAAGCGATTGGAAAGACGGAAAGCGGGTGGACCGGATGGGCTCAACAACGACTTCTTCAAGGATTTTGCAGGGGAACTCATGCCGGATTTGTTACAAGTGTACAACGACGTGCTAAATGGGGCAAAACCACCTGATTCGTTCCTGGAAGCAGTGATCATTCCACTCAAGAAAAAGGGTGAGTCGACTAATGCAATGGATTATAGACCCATATCTTTGTTACAGACGAGTTACAAGATATTTGCGAAGATATTAGCGGCGAGGTTACAAGCGTTTCTCGGGCGATTAATTGGCGATTCTCAGCAAGGATTTGTTTATGGAAGACGAATGGATCGTGCAGTTGTAATGATGATGCATGTTTTACAGCATCGGCAGCAGGATCAAGGTCAGACGCAATCAAACGATTCCGGTGGAGTTTTACTAGTGGATTTCGCTAAGGCTTACGACACAGTGGATAGGTTTTATTTGATGACGACGTTGCGAAGTTTTGGTTTTTCAGAGCGTTTTATAGCGCTTATGAAGGCACTACACCACGGAACGACAGCGCGGTTTCTAGTTAATGTCCAACTCTCGGAGTCGTTTCCGGTAATTTCCGGAATACGCCAAGGGTGTCCCCTGGCACCGTTGCTGTTTATATTGGCTGTGGAGCCGCTGGGAATGGCGATAGAACAACACCAAGGTCTACATGGAATATCGATCAACGGAGACATTTCGCAAAAGGCACACACTTTTTCAGCATTTGTGGATGATTCCACGATTTTCTTCACAAAAGCGGACCAAGTTGACGAGGCATTAACAATTTTGGAGAGATTTGGCAAATTATCCGGTCCGAGAATGCAACCTGCTAAAAGTCATATTCTCCCGCTGGGACAGGCATCGTCACGGTTAGAGAAGGTGGGGATACCATTGATCAAGGAGAACGACACAGTGCGATACCTCGGCTATCAAGTCGGTAAGAAAAACATGGCAGAAACGAACTGGTCTGAGCGCATACGAGCAGTACAACGGAGATTACTTACAGCTACGAAGTGTGGTACGTCGGTTATGGAACGGGTTACCCTCTTCAACTCGATTGCACTGCCAGCCATTCTATTCACCGCAAAAGTCTTTGAACCGGACCAGCAGACGTACAAGGATCTTATCCATATGCAGAAGAAGTTCATTTGGACCAACAAGACAACATGTGAACCGGGACGACACAAGATGTCACCACATCTACTGTTTATACCAAGACATGCGGGAGGGCTAGGGCTGATATCGATCCCAGTCGCCATACACACGCTAGCCGTCAAGGAGGCAACAATGTGGTTACTCGAGCCGAATGATAGATATACGCAAGCGTGGAGGAATTGGTGTCACTTGATTAAACCGGATAAGACTAATGTGTGGGTGTCGCCATGTAGAACGACTGGTTGGCGAAACACTACAAGACGAGGACAGAAGATGTCTCAGGTGATGTACCACCTCTCGAGGGCTCTAGGACCAACGCAAGAAGAAGAAACAAAGATAGAAAGGTACGTTAAAGTTAATGCAGGTGTGTTAAACCGAAAATGTGTCACACAGCCAGCCAGCGCGAAGGAAATTCTACGTACGGGAGAGCAAGTCCAAGTTCAAGCGGATCTGGATGACATCGACTGGCATGAATTTGGCAGACAAACGCTTAAGGCTTTCTGGGGAACTTTTTCGTGGTGTAACAACCCCTGGATTAGGGATGAACACGCGGAAGTACTGGCACCATGCAAATTCGCGAAACTGCCGGAGTCTACCATAATGGACTTACACATTAGACGAGTGGGGAGGACCACGTTTCAATGGACAGTACAAGGAACGTAACCGAGAAGTCACTCAAGAAGGACAGTAGGGAGATGGTTGCTTTGTATCATCTTGTGCTCGCCGAGGGTGGCGATTGGAGCGGAAATCGGTGAGGCAGGACAACCGAAGTTGCTGAGCAATCACGATCACTGGAATTCAGTAGAGTGGAAGGTGGACATAGCAAGAGAGGTGTCAGGCACGTGCACAATAACTGGTCAGAAGTGGATGTTACGTCAGCGGGATGATGGCATTTACTGGGACGAACCCGAGGGCGGAGCACGGAGTAGTACCAACTCAAGGGAGACCAGAGAGATGGGAGAAAACCTACGCTTGAAGGGACTTGTATTTGCGGCGCACCCAAGACTGCATAATTATCCATGGACGATCAAAGAAGGGATACACATGTGCGCGGTGAAAAAGGGGATCAGAAGGTCCTTTCGAGATTACTATTATAAAGCATTATCAAGTGCTCTTCCAAGAGTTCGGGAGCGGTGGAAATGCATGCGCGCGAAGTCAGAATGGAATTGGAATATGCAGGAGCAGACACCAGCGGAGATCTGGAAGCACGACAATTTGCTATCAGACTATCAATTGTGGAGCATATACCGAGCAGCTACGTTTCAACTCAATGTCTATTACGATGGATATTTTACGCAAGGAAGGTGTACACTGGATGAGCAGTGCCAAACACCTGGGAAAGGGGTCACACATATTGTGTGGGGGTGCAGTCGGGCGAAACAATTATGGGCCCGACTTTTAACATGTTGGAACGGCTGCAGTGTCTCGAATGCTGAGCTGGAACAGTATAGGAGATTTGTCGCCATTAGGAAACCGCCGGAAATTTCAGAAGCACTGGGGTTATGTTTGCAGACGAGATGTGGAAAGAAGGCAGAGGAATGCAAGGAAGCGCTGGCGCGGGTATGGAAAGGAATTTGTTCGCTTGGAATTACGTGGTTGTGGTTTATGCGGAATGAGCGCGTGCATAAAGGGATTCATAGAAGTGCGTATGAACAATTACAGCTAATCTGGTCAAAAATTATGAAGCACTTGTTAGCCGTGGCGTATTTCGAAAGGGGCAGAACAGCGACTAGAATTCGCGGGATTCGCATGCTAATAGGTCTGGAGTGTCTAGAAGAAAATGGCCGGGAGCAGTCAAGTGATGAACATAGTGTTTTACTACCTGTATCGCAGGTGGATAGCGCATCAGAGACGGCGGTGGGACTAGATCGTGCACTCAGTGAATTTATTGTAGCTAATAGGTAATTTCTAAATAGACTACGATTGAACAACAACAACTTGTCCAAAAACACGGGTACATGCTCTGGGACAGGTACGTATGTTGGGTAGGAGGTAAGGGGAGAGTCTGTGGAGCCTGCAAATCAGCGACCCGCAACCAAATGGTTGGGACAAAGCGAGGTCGAATAAAATCAGGTACAGCGTACCGTGATGATGTGTGTGCACAAAGCAGCACCAGGGCCATCAATTTCAATAGATCGACTCTGGCAATCTCAATGAAATTATTTATGCTGCTCAATGGTTGAGTCAACTTCTTCGTCTAGTGACAGATCCACCGTGCTGTCGATTGCCAAACCACCAACTTCCAATGAGTCTTATCAATGTTATGGTTGAGCCGAAGCTTGTAGAAAGAGTTCAAAAGTTTATACTTAACACTAAATAGACTAACGTAATTTGCCACTTTAGTGCACGGCGCCAGTTTAGTACGCGATTCTAGGAAAAGAGCCAATCAGAGGCTTAGAAAAGATAAACCAATCCTTCTGCAACGACGTTTGATCAAGAAACGCGATTACGTTTACGTCGAAGTGACCGGCACGTATATCCTTTCAATAATATTTGCTAGGTAACCGTCTTTTGCATTCCATCGATTTTCATCAGCTCATGCCTCGGATGGGCGCGTTCGAGTCAGTTGGTACTTTATGCTGTTTTATCCGTGAGATAATGAGTCGCTATGTGTTGGGAATTATCAATTCAATTTCTTATGGTGCTCGTCGATTGGTTATACCTCGTTAAATGAAAAGGATGCTATTATCCTGAGACGAAGACATTTTGTTCGCTGTAGGGCGGGCAACTGCACTCTTTCTCGGCAGCAACAACCACACTATTAAGATGTTACGAACTATCCACTTGACGATGTCGTAACAATTAGATTATGTGTATCTCAAAGCTGTCGCCTTCTCCACACGGCAACTTTAAAACCTTTGACAGAGTACACGTTTACCGGCTTTTTCACGATCTGTTTTTTCTGTTGACGGTTGAATACTCTTTGGTTTTTATTTCTATAGGCGTCTGCTTCAGCCAACAAGCACGGCTCCTTGGCTTGTTCTCGTCATCTTCTGAAGACGAATACGACGGTGGTTCCAAGTGTGTCGTGGATGATGGCAAATCGAGCGCGCAGAACTTGACCACCGTTTCACTGCAGCGTCGCCTTGTGGCGTAAACGCATGAGTTCGCCTCATTTCCACAGGCCACGACCATCCGAATCGTCGTCCGATACAGAATCTTCATTCTCACTACTCTATTCGTCACTGCTGTCTTCCGACCTTGAGTCTACTCTTGCTGCAGCTGCTTTGTGGAAATCACCTTCATTTATTACGGTACACTGTACTCGATTTATTGTACAGGGTGTGCGAGCCACTACCCTCTCTTTGTTCCAACCATATGGTTGCGGGTCGCTGATTTGCGGGCTCCGTAGACTCTCCCGGAGGTAAGGATTTTCCACTCCCATCCTGTATCCTCTCATTTCCTATCCTTGAAACTTTCCTGACTGAGCCAGGCCAAAAAGAAACAGTAGCTCGGCAAAAGGGAACGTGAACAATCAAGTGGCAAATCTACTCCAGTAGATTGTATTTTTTGCAGCATAACCTATGTACTTAAATCCGAAGATGCAAATGAATAGACCCTTAGGGCCGTTCCCATGGGACAATGGGTGATCTGCAATCTCCGGACGCACTAGAATAGCTACACCCCCTTGCTTTTCATGGTATACACTCCAATATGATAACGTTCTGTGATTTCCTTTCTTGCCCCAAAACGATGCCCACTGACGAGAGACTTCTGCACGTTCCTCAATCGACGTGATGTGCGTCTTCTGAAGCAAAATAACTTGAGCTGGGTATCCAGGACAGCCTTGTCGCCACACAGACATCCAGGCTAGAACATCTTTGTGCGAAACCCCCGATCATTTTGACTCAGGTACGGGTGAGTTAAATGTCTATGATTACCCGTAGCGAAATTACCTGGCTGCACAAACTCCATATCCATAACTACACGATGCTTGTTATAAATGTCCAAACTATGCATATTATAATATGAATGGTTCGGAAGCGAGCTCTTATCGGTGCCCATAGTACTGACCAGGGACCTCTTGGTGCCTTTCCGTCCCACTTAGTCCCGCCTTATCTGACATTGCCAAAACTTGATTAGACTGTGTAAAATCAAACATCTCCTTCCATGCCGAAAGCTGTCTTTTTTCTATCGACATGACTTTCAATGCATAATCCTTTCGTAGTTTCACTGCTTGCAGATGTCTCTGCAACAAACTTAAAATTGTGTCCGCCGGGTGGTAATCGGCTCCCAATATTGCCGCCAACTGCTCCGCGAAAATGTTGGAGCATAATTAAGCAGTAGCCAGAATTACAACTTGTCTCGGGGCAAGCAATTTGAAAACGATGTTACCTTCATATTTTACCTTCCGCAACCGCATCCATTCCTGTGAGCTATTCATGATCGCCGTTCTTTGAACAGAGCCCGTCACTACTTAAAAATGTTGCTCCCAGAACTTGAACCATTGAGCTGGTATGTCTACACAAGTCCATCCCGCATACCTGCTCCCACCACAGCCAGCCAACACTGCTCTCGCCAAAGTTTTGTCAGTTCTACTAGCACACTCGAATATATACTGTCGAATATGTGAAAAGATCCAGGTACGTCTTTGAGTAAGTGCAAAAGCCTATTCGCTTAAAGTGAGCCGATTTGACCCATAAAGTCTTTGTTGAACTGACAAGAGGGAAAGGAATGCCTGTCTGTTATGCCCAAGTAGGTAGCAAACGATGCCACGCCAATTTAAAGTCTTCCAACTTAATGTTCCTAGCCAAATTTCCAGGTTCACACGACGAAAAATCATCCATTTATTCAATGGGAACGATTTCCATCGGTTGATATTCTTCATCATCTACCTCTCGACAACGTATCCGTTTAAAACTGGTGCTATCCCTTTCCCCTGAATCCAATGTTTCTTGAGAACTCACAGACAAATCTGTGTCTTTATATTCTGATCCTGATGCAGAACTATCAGATATCAATACACATTCAGGTTCCGGTTGGTTATCCCACCACATGTTTTTGAACCATTGATGGAGAATCGGCTCCGATATTTGGTACTTCTGGAGAAACCAAATGCGTGTAGCCGGATTTGACATATCAGCTTGCAACATAGTCTCCTGTTCTCTCAGTGACATTTTATTAACCGTATCCGAAAGAAAATGCAATATCTCACACACACGAGGATCTTTAATTATCTGTGTAATTTCGCACTTTAGGCCGTGGTGTATCGTAGGACCGTCCAGCCGTCGCGGAAGGTCATCAAAATTTCCGTCCCAATCCTCCGGATTCCACGGTGATTGACTCCCAAAATTTGGTAACGTATTTTCGCCACATACAACCAGATCTTGCGATTGATCACTAGGCACAGAACCTTTCAATTTCTGACTCTCATCCAGTTTCTCTCCTTGTTGATGTAGGGGTAGTTCTGTTTCGTCATCAACTCCACTCTGACCTGACTGGGCCAATACCTCCCTTTCATCATCGAAATCTCCATCTTCACTACTCTGATCCATATCAATATCTTCCCCTTGATGTCTACGTACTCCACATAAGATCGCTGAATAGTGTTGACCACCATAAAAATGCAGGATAAGCGGCATCTTAACTTCCTTGTCCCATTTAGTCCCTGAACTTAGAAACGCTCTCATTTTTTTATTTAAATACTTGCACCGTGATGGGATATTCCCCGCTCATCTGATTACTCTTAGATCGAAAACGCCTGGTTTCTGATGTAAAGTATAGCACTCCCGGCGCTTTGGTTCCAGGATCATGACTTAGTTCCAACACCAGCTACTGGCAATTGCCAAGTGTCAGGCCCTTACCTGTTCATCGTTGCAAGAGGATAATGTTCAGATATTGGAGGCTTTGACTGCGCATTTTAGAGAAGGTTGCCTGGCTCGGGCGCTAATGACTTTGATGTGACGTTTACGTTAGAATCGCTGAACCAAATGTTCTTTCGGTCAACCGAACACCTTCCATGTCAACAACGATGGGTAAGACAACACAACGTATGCTACCATCTTCTCGAATGCTCTCTTCACGCACAGCGGCGGATGAACTCGCCCGTTTGGAGCATGTATGAATTTTATAGAGGTAATCGACAGAGAAGTTTAAGATCTAACAGTTGCATAACATTTTGAAGCGACCCCAGATCAGAAACTGTCCAATCAGCCTTGTCGTTGGGTTCTGAAAGCACAATCGGTCCATCGCTATCCACTTGATCCCAAATACCTTGAATGTAAGTTTTCACCTTCCCCTCCATCATTAACAGCGCGCAATTAGTCTACTGGAAAATTTCAGCCTGTTTCTCTTGTGTGATTTTTTATCCTTGCAATCCTTTACCATCTTGAAAACCTGTTTAGTTGGTGCCGAATCACCTCCTTGCTCCGGAACCGCTCCCTCCGACTGCTTCTTCCTAGCGATCTGAGTCTCGACATTTGAGCCTTCCCTAGGCTTCAATTCTTCGATGCCCTTCAACTTCAGGTTATCGGATTTTAAACTTGAGGTGTACTCACGCTCCGGAGCCTTCTTGTCGACCTCCTTCTGCTCCGTCTGACCTACTCCATCTTTCCCTTTCTTGTTTTTGACTGTTATCCAACCAGATGTAGCCTGTGGCTGCTTTCCGGCTACATCTGTTGGTTCCACCTCACCCTGTTCATCAACCGAGGCCGAATGGTCCTCCTGAGTTATCTTGGATGGAGTCGTACTGTTGTCAGACTCCTGGGCCCATCCTCATTTTTCACTGCTTCCCCTAGTTGCTTAGAAACCATTTGTTTTCCCGAGCTGCCCTCACTTGCCTACGAAGCTCTTCCATACTGCGAAAGGTGGTATCTGGAAGCGATAATTTCTTGAGATCGTCCAATGTCACCTGAATACAATTTGTCTTTACAAGCTAGTTTATCGGGTCGCGCACGTCCGCATGGGATGCCCCATTTCCCCACATCGCAAACACTTCGTACGCCCTCGCATCGATGGATGCTCAATACCCAACATGGTGTGACCACAATAAATTCTTGTTATGCCAAGTAATGCCATGGGGCATGCATCTGACTCAACTATTAACTCCCATAAAGTCGAGGTATCTGAGAACGGTTCGCTTATATCTAGATCATCCGATTGAAACTCTATGCCACAAAGCTATTTAGAAATCCTGACAACTTCAGTAAATCCATAGATCTCGTCATATACTTCAGAATACATGAGTAAAATACCTTATGCTCATAACCTTCACCTTTGCTGTCTACTTGGGATTCCCACGCTGAACCTGAGACTTTCTGTGCCTCTTGATGCAAATTTCGTAAGGAGTGGTCATACCTATGGAAAGGGACCTTCACTCCCGTATACCTTTTTCCATGTCACGCGTAAAAAATGAAAATAAAGAGCATGATTTTCACTGTCGTAACTGATGTTCTTAACCTGTGCCACCATTTTCCATAAAACCACATCCCCAGATGCTGCCGTAACGATACTCTCTTGGATGCATTTCGTACTAAGAAAAGCTTCTTTCACCGGACTTTCACCTCGTAAGTTCATAACTATACAGCCTTCAACTTGAGCTCAAATAGTGTGTACCAAACGTACTTGCTCATCAATCTTCATAACTCGTTTCAAAAATTGCGGTAATTGCTTAGCAATAATATTTCCTTCCACCAAACCTTGGACTATGCGCCATTCGTCTTCCGTGCCTTGACGCACCACCATAGGGGCAAATTTGCCATAATCCTTCTCTCATACAGCCATAAGTCGTTAAATTTCGTCCGACGCATACACTTCAATTTTAAACAGGAAAGTCTTCCTGAGTAATTTGTCATCTGGTTCATTTGATGACCGCCTCGCTACTTTACTTGCCTAGCCTTTCAATGGTTCAGGTAACAGATCCGCTTTCTTAACCTTTTCCTGTACGATCACCTTCCATATGAGCCCTTCTAACGATTGCGACGTTCTTTGCGCCAATAAAGCTGTCCCCACAACCTGTTTGCGCCACACCTTCCAATCTTTGTTCCCTTCCACCACTACCAATTCGAAATAATCCAATAGCCGTTCTACTTCTGGTACTTTTAATGCTGGTGAACGTTTCGCGGCATCCGAAAGTCGTGGCACAGGGCCTTGCGCCTTAATAAACGCTGCCAAGAACAGATCCTGCGTCAAATCAAGCCAGGCCTGTACCCGTGGGCGCGATGCTGCCGCTTGACTCAGCGCAGTTTTTAACGCCACTGTCATACACTTTTGTGTGAGTGAAATCCAGTTCCACACACGGTTTTACTGGTTTATCCCCGGTCCCAGTTGGTTGGTACCTGGTTCCAGTACTACCGCCTCCGTAACCGGTAAAACCGACACTAACACCTTATCTGAATGGGGTACCATTACATAAGTAATATTTAAGTTGAAATATCACGGTTTAATTTCAGACTTGCTGTCTGAAATGCGAATATTAGATTATAAGTTATTAAATTCCACCTTGAGAAACAGATTCTGATATAATTAATGAATCGAAGAAGAAATCTAATAATAATAGTATTATTAAATCAGTTTTACATTACATGTTACTATGATTAGTCTAGATCTAATTGTACTAGTTAGTTCTAAACCACTCATAAATATATTCACTCTTAAACTTACCGTCTTGTAGCCCGTGTCGTAGTTATATATTCATATATATAACTAGGACTATTCAATTCATTCAATAGTCCAGACCTAGTTTAATCTTAATTAAACTATTGAGAAACAAATTTCATTTGTTTCTAACAAATTGCACGCTTCCTCACTTGCATTTCTCACAGTGTGAGCCTGTAACAGCTAGCATGTTACACCTGGTAGCACTAAGTGGTGTCCGTTCCGCTAGTTAACTAGCGGAGCGAAGAGTTAAGAGCCGCCCGACCGTCGTGACGACGGTCAGCGATCGTGAACGCGAGCGACAGCTCACACAAGACTTAGTGAGGGAATCATTCCCTCACTATCCACAAAGAAATGTGGATACTGTGGTGGAGATGATGCGGACCATAATGACCGACATCATCACAATCCTCCGAGGTTTTACCTCGGAGGAAGCTATAGAAATGGTAAACCGTTTCAAGAGGGTTTACATAGACCCTCATGTGCGTTCCGTAATGTCACGGTCGCCACCAACAACGCCCACTGCGAGCGTTGATGTTGTAAAGGCGCGGATTCCGCCCTTTCCTGGCGAAGGGGGTGACCCCTTCGTAGAAGGTTCGAGGAGGTGGAAGATGCCATCTCTGCGCAAAAGATTGTAGACCCACGTCCACAAGCTTATTTTGCCACCACATGCCTGGGCGGTCGCGCCAGGGTATGGGCAATGAGTCGTAGATCCACCGATGAATCTGCGTTCCTAACGTATCAGGACTTAAATGCTGAGCTAAAGCTCAACTTCGAAGCTCCAGAAATGGAGCTTAGTTGCCGTGAAGAGTTTATGGAACTCAAGCAGGGTAAGCTTAGACTTCAAGCTTACGCTCAGAAGATACAATATTTGTTATCAAATATTGTATATGAGCTGGTGCCCCCTCCCTGGCTTCATGAAGGGACTGAACGACGGTCCCATCAAGCAGAGGCTTTACCGAATTCCGCCAAAGACTCTGAGGGATGCTATAGACCAAAGCATCCGAGAGGAATTCAGCATGCGTTCGGCAACAACGCATGCTGGTCTCAGTCGAAGGGCTCAATAGCCTTTTTGACTTTAATATGCCGCCGGTGCAGCATGCTATATATATATATATAACAATTTCTCGAACAGACGAAGTTCGCACTTCGACCCACGACACAAAAACACGCGCTTGAGCGCGGGCGGAGGAGGCCCAGAACCGATGGACCTATCGGTTGCAGTTGCCTCGACCCCGAGGCAACCGAAAAATAAGAAGTTCCTTCGCTACAATAGATGAGCGAAGATGGGCCATTACGCCTATGAGTGTATGGCGCCGCGGCCGGCGCCACGTAGTCAGCGGACTGGACTGTCCGCTGATCGGCGACATCAACAGGGGCAACCCTCTGTTGATGCGAAAAACGGCAGCAACGAGTAGGGGCGGGGTGCCCTACTGGACGGGTTATCTCACATGCCGACATCGGGTAGGTGAGGATAATAGCCCCAGACGGGACTATGTCCTGTCAAAAGGTGCAGGGTGAAGGGAAACCTCTCATCACCCTGGAAGTTAAGCCGCATGGAAACGCTGTCCCCATGCGCGCTCTGTTTGAAAGCCTGCTCACTCGGCGCAGGCTCTCCTCCCATTTCTGCCGGTTCTGACAGAGTGTTGGAAGTCCATTTCCATTATATTCGGTATTCCGCCCGATCATAGTCAAACGACTGGAATAGTGGTCTTTGTAAACCGTTTCAGCAAGATGGTCCATCTTGCTGCAGTGTCAGCGAATGTCACTGCCGCGCAAAACAGCACGGAAATTCGTTGACACGATATTCCATTTACACGGAATGCCGGAGAACACAGTCTCGGATCGATATCCGAGATATACAGGACGTTTCTGGCAAGAAACGTTCTCTTTGTTAGGCACCCAGTTGAAGATGTCATCTGCGGACCATCCGGAAAGGGATGGGCAAACTGAACGCGTTAGCCGCGTTCTCGGAGACATGCTGCGTTCATACGCGCATGCCT
>MIQA02002998.1:0-59897 GCA_001887855.2 Sclerospora graminicola | reverse complement strand
GCTGGAGGTGGATGCGGATTGGGACTAGGGTTGCTCCTGCGCGGAAATCTTCACCGGGGTGCGGATTGGCGTTATACTTGATTTTAGTACACCGCAAATGATGGACCGAGATTACTCAATCGGCCAGGCCAACCAAAGACAATAAGGAGGTTACTCCAATTATACGTGTAGTCGTGAAATCCAAACAATACTCCACAATCTTCCACAGTAAACCAAAACTTCGCTTTCCCTTCCAATACAACTTCTTAACCGTGTTCCAAACACGGGCGACTTGAGTGAGTATAGATTTTCTAAGTGACTCTAGGTCAGGGGACTTCCGGTGGGTTCCTTATAACCTTCCCCGGTTATACCAATGACAACTAGAGGGGACCCCTGCTGTGAACCAATAGCGACTTGTGTCTTAGAAAGAGAAACGTATACTGATTTTACCCCTAAATCCAATTTAAACCTATGTTGCACCTCACACAAAATAGAGCGGCCAACCTGGACGCTTGTGTACCTTACCCAACCAACATGGAAGCTTGTGTACCTTACCCAAAATACAGCAGCCAACCTGGACGCTTGTGTACCTTACCCAACATATCATCAACTGAGGAAGAAAACCAATTGGTAAGTCCAAACGTTTGCTTGATGGGGCCAACAATTAATAGCCCATAGCTTTAAAAGCCACTAACCGTCACCATATAGCTCACCCATTTCGCTACTAGTCTAGACTGTTCAAAGGACTCTCAGTTAATCCGAAAATCAACATCAAGACAAACTACAGCGGCCAATCTGGACGCTTGTGTACCTTACGCAAAATACAGCGGCCAACCTGGATAGTTATTCATGTCGACCTGAACGGCATCTCACACCACCTAGGGTAACCCGGCCATCATCTTCAAATCTTCTTCCTGGTGACCCGTTTAGCCGTCGATGCCTTACCTGGCTACCATAGGGATATAACCTCCCTGGAGCCTCGCATACGCCCTTTGACTGCCTGCATTCACTATCGGCCCCCTTCTAGTAAAATTCGATCCGGCCGATCGATTCCAAGCAACATGGCTAACCTGACCCAACGCAACTGGAACACTTCCTGTTAGTATTTATTCCACATCCATATGCTGTTCTGGCGCCTTTGGGCCCTCCCAAACACTTCTCGCAGCCATCCCCCGACTCAGTAGCTAACTTGAGGCAGTCATTCCGGCCAGCAATTTGGGCCATTTAAAGATGACCCCAGCCTGGCGTATTTCACATCCGGCTGTTGATTCATCCCGGATCCACTTCACCACTGGTCGAATAGGCGGATAGCATCACGCGTAGTCGAATTGAGAATCTGAAACATATCCTTGTTGCATCGCTCCTTGAAGCACCTGACCTGCTCTCGAGAGCGGCACTGTTCGATACGCTCGTAGTCGTTCACAATGCCGTCAAACCCTATGCTAAAAAAACATAAAGTTATCACACAGCCAGTCGTTTTCTAGTCATCGCTGCCGGTCAGCTTCTTGATCTAGTGATTGGCGATGAAGTTGAGTATAGTGGGTATGGTGACAGGTGGGCTTGGATAATTAGATGTGGCGGCGGTGTAACCTCCTTGATCGTTGCCATAAGCGGCGAATGTTAGGCCACAGTAGGCAACCAGGCAGGTTTGCCGAATTTAATTTGTTCTTGCCGAATTTGCTTTTGTTCGTGCCGTTCTTAATTTGTTCATTGCTGAAATAGGTGTACTCGTTGTGACAAGTTAAACCACGGGGATACCAATAGTCCTATTTTTAATATAAATTTATGTTAATGTATTGAATTGCGATGGCTGCACAATTTTTAGTGTAACTTATGTAATTCCAAATGTAGTAGTAGTAAAATATAGTCTAATTAGTCTTAACTATTAGCTACTATGAACATATATAATCTAGAATATAATCTAGGCTCAGATATTCTGGATATGGTTCCGTCACTTGCTACACATCTTAGTTCTGGCAACTGGTTACAGGAACAGGATCCGGTGCTGGAGGGTGATTGAAGAGGCACCGTAAACTGATTTTCAACCGGATTCCTTCTTCGCGTGACGCATAGAGCCGAGATTCATAATCCGCTACCGCTTCGACTTGGGCTCGACATTGACGCCAAATGAAGTCCAAATGCTCGTATGGATCTTTTACTGTACTTTGAAAAATTGCTTGATTGCGCAACTGCCATAACCATGCCATTCCAATCCCGCAAAGTCCTTTCCAAAGACGGTTAAAGACTCCTGTGCATGAGTCGTCATACCATCCATTTTGTTTCATTATCACTTTCTTGACATTCAAACCAATTGATGGCGCTCATCGTGTCACCACCGCTGATTGAAACCTTCGTATTCTCGAATCCGGTACCATCGTACCACACCACTACTGTAACAATTGTCTCCAAAATGCTTGAGCTCTTGGACATTCCCACAATATATGACAAAGATCTGTCCGCGTACTGGTACATCGGTCATCGTGTTCACATGTTGTGACCTGGTGGGCCTGGGCATAAAAGGTATTAAGTTGCATTGTGGCGATCCGAAACTGTGCCCACACTTGATAGTTAGTCAATATATTATCATGGTCCCATATCTGATTGGGTTCCACATCTTGAAGATTATTCCACCAAGTACTCTGTGCGCAGTTATTTCTCCACTTCCCTAGTAAAGTAGTTAATTGCGGCGCGACCCCCTGATTGTACAGCTTCCGAAAGGACCTACGCAGTTTAGGCCATATCATCCGTATCAGCGTGTCCTCAGCTACCTCCCATCCTATAAGATGCAAATCCGGATGAGGCTGGAAAACTACCCGTTCTCCCACCAATGATGAATCATCTATATTGTCTAGTTTCGTACTTGCGACAACTTTCTAAATGATCCCATAAGCTTGTTGCTTAAGACACACTTCTTCCCCTTGTATCCTCCCTTTCCCTATTATATTTCCTGGAGCCGTGATATCCCATGTAAAAAATTCCAGACATGTCTGCCCCCGACATAGACGTAGCTGCATCCGCTCCTTAATATAATGGCCTACTTCTGCTCTTGGCGACGCGATAATTATCGCACACAACCATCGACCAACTTTAGCTCTTGTATGTGAAATCCCTTGTACGCCCTGTACCTGCCAGACAAACGTAGATTTGGTTAGTCGTAAAATGCCTAATTCTCGAATGGTTGCAGGGGGATGTGATCATATTTCCTGGGTACCAACGTTGACGCTCTCTCCTCTCTGATCCAAGGATTAGATGCCCAAGCATATGTACCCCAGAAAGATATCGTCGAGTCTGGGAGTAGACCGTGATACTGATAAGCATCAATGTCTAGTGTAATCGTGAACTTATCATCTCGCTTGAAGCCTAGTCCTTTTATCCCCAGTCTTGCCACCATTTGATCAATCGCCATGGTTAAAAACTGCGTTGTGTAGTTTTCTAATTGTTCAGTATCATGCGCCCTCGGACCCAACCACTCCATAATAGTTCGTGTCGTTGTTTTTGTCCGTCCCGGTTCGTATGATCTCTCAGTTTGACATACCGTATAACCTGGAAGCGGCGTTATTGTTTGTCCTGATACCGTTGTGAACCCTATACCAGATAAGTTCAACCAGGCTTGCTGGTAACCGCCCGGCGCCGCGATGAGTCACTGGAACGCCAGCTTCAATCGTTGTACTATGATAGTAACTGGGATTGAAATAAGACCAACTCCCCCAGCCGCGTGCGGAGTGAATAGCAATGTCGGTGAAATCTTGTGTCTTCTTCTCTCTCCAGTTGTACTGTTTTTCCATAGAAAAAAAACTCTTCTGCATGTAAACTAATTCTTGCACAACTTCGGGTGGCAGTTCAAACATCCGCGCTGTAAACAGAATAGACGGAATCGCTATCACATTAAACAGTAGCACTCTATCCATGAAGGCAGTTCCACATGCTGTCACCGTTGCTAAGAGTCTCTGCTCACTTCGCAGTCGTAATGCCCCGTTAATCGTTGTCAGAGTCGTCCACCCAAAGAAATATCCGAGGTATCTGATGGTTTCACCTTCCGGTAATACCGGTAAGGTGTACCAGTTTTTTTGGTACAAAATCTGAATTTAAAAACACAAATTTACTTTTGGCTGGCTGAAACTGTAATTCTGACAAATCGCCGAATCGCTGAACCACATCCAGTGCCACCGGCACCTGGTCGGCATGCTGTAGGAAGATCGTTGAATCATCTACGAATGCGGAAAACATGTAGTGTATTGATGGATCATTTATCAAGGGCAGAATTCCTTGTATCCTCTGTTCTTGAAATAGAGCCAAAGCGAGTAGCTCTACCGCTAAAATGAATAGCAGTGGAGCTAAAGGGCAACCTTGCCGTATCCAAGATCTTACAGCTAATGACTTTGAGAAATCGTTATTTACCAGGAATTCTGCTGTTGTTCCATCATGTATTCTATGCATGAGATCGACAAAATGGGCCGAGAAACCAAAAAGACGTAACACCAGAAACAAGTACTTCCTGTCAACCGTATCATAAGCCTTGCTGAAGTCCAGGAAAAGTACCCCCCCCCCACTCTGCGCCGCTACCTATTTATGCTGATGTTTATAAACTTCGAAATAGACTTCATCATTACAACCACCTTGTCCATTCTCCGTCCAGTTACAAACCCCTGCTCGGTTTCCCCGATTCACTGACCTAAGAAAATTGCAGCTTCCGAGCCAATATTTTTGCAAAAAGTTTATATCCCGCAGTCAACAGCGAAAAAGGCCTATAATCCAAAGCATTGCTCGAATCCCCTTTCTTCCGTAAGGGGATAACGACTGCCTTCAAAAAGGATTGTGGTGGTGTTCCACCTAACAGGATTTCGTTAAACATCTTTGTCAGGGGACCCACAGAGAAATCTTTTTAAAAGTCGTTGCCAGGTCCATCTTGGCCGGCTGCCTTTCTCCGATCGATCCGTTTAATCGCCCATTCGACGTCCTCCTCTTGAATTTCTGCCATTAAAGCCTCATTTTGGTGCTCGGTTACCTTCCGGTCCGCCGGGTTTGTCATAAACTGCTGTAGGGCCTCTAATAGTTTTGTACTACTTACTTTCCAACTCGAACCGAGAACGTGCTTCCAAGGTTGCAGCGAATTTATCCGAAATCGATAAAGATGCTGGAAATGGGGGACCATACACTGCCTCTATCTTGGATACCGTCTGGTCTCGTTCCCAGACTGACGCCCTTTTAAAAAGCCAGCGAACATCTGCTGCCGATCGATGTATATGAAACCCCCGTCGAACAGAGCGTTCTTTGTGTAATGCCTCCGAGATCGCTCGGACAATGTGTTTTCTCGTTTTAGCATTATCTCGAACTATTCTTTGGAGATGATGTAACCTTTTCTTTCTTCTCCTAACCAACATTCTTCGCACTCTGAAAATGATATCTCGGCATTCATTTATCCAGTGGTCCCAGCTAGCTGGGACAGTAATTGTTATTTTACACTGCGTTAGTCTGTCCATAATCATCATACGGGTCTGATCTTGAGTGGATCCTGGGACGGGATACGGCATTCTTCTATTTGAAATCTGTCATCTCGAAACGCTTGAATATTTTAGACATAAAAGGACCTGGTTGTGGTCCGAGAGAACCGGAGGTGTCTCCACTGCTACCCATACTATCCAGCTTTTCCAATTTTCCGAAATGTAAAATCTATCAATGCGACTGGCTAAGTTACCTCGCCAATACGTATAGTGTTCAATGGCTATCTTTTCTGTTGCAGGTATCATCAGAAGTCGTGCATCCCCAAGCTGTCAGTCGGTAATAAGTCGATATAGAGCTGTACTTTCCGGCCGTATGGATCGATTGCCTCCTAACCTATTCAAAGCCGGGGTATCAACGCAGTTAAAGTCTCCTCCTAGTATGCAATTTTTGGGTCATCGTTCAAAACGATTGCTGCGATTACCAAAAATACTTATCAATGCTTACATCACTTGACGCACCGTAAATATTGATTATCACGCAATCATCCCAGTACACGAACATAACTGGACTCGACCACTTCCAGAGGCACATGGAGTGATCTGATCCGCGATATCCGGACATACCAAAATCGCCACTCCACCTTGTTTCTGTGGATGAACACTCCAATGGAGAGAATCTTATTTCTCCCTTTAGTTCCCCACATATCTGCCCATTTTTGGGAATATTGCGCCAAATATTCCGGACTACCCCTTCTCCACGCCTTCATCCAGTCCGAGATATCTTTATGTGCGAACCCACGAACATTCTGACTGAGCATTATGTTCATCAATTGAGAATGTGTCTTCGAAGCAGACCCACGTTCCGTCGTGCGTCCGATGCGGTTCCCTTAGTACCGACCTGGATCCACCTAATCCTGTTCCAAAATAACTTCTGTTTCTCCAGTTACTCCAACTGTGGATGGTTGCATACTTTCCAGATAAATAAACTTAAATAATGCTTTCCAGGCAGCCGTATCCCCTTTTTCAATTGCTGTTACCTTCACCGCGTATTTGTGACTGAGTTCCAATACTTACAAATGACGCTGAAGTAAGCAGAGAATTGTATCCGTCGGGTGATAATTGTCTCCAACCATGGCTGCCAAATGTTCCGCAAAAATATGGGATACAAGCAGCATATGGGCTAGGAGTAAAACCTGGCGCGGTGCTAGTACGTGAGAGCTATTCATAATGGCTATTTTCTGCCCGGAAGTTTTCATGACCGTAAACTTTTGTTCCCACTCCTGGGACCATTTCCCTGTTAAATCTCTTAAACCTTCACGTTTCCCCGCATCTAGAACAGCCAACCAACACCGCTGTCTCCAAGGCTTCGTCATTTCTACCAGTACACTGGAATGTACGCTATCTAGGATATAATGCGAACCTGGTACGTTTTTAATCAAATGTAATAACCTATTTGGTTCCAGGCGAGCCGCTTTAATCCACAGAGTTTTTGGCGAACTTACCACCGGAAACGGAATTCCGGTTTGTTCCTCCCAATTTTCCAACATCGTATGCCATGCCACCTTGAAATCATCTAATGACATATTCACCATTTTAGAACCTGATTTGCAGGTCATTAACTCGTCCATCAATTCCCTCTCTACCGGCAAAATGTCCATGTCTTCCTTTTGTTCCTCTTGTCCAATCCGACGACAGACACGTTTCGACGTTGGACTCTCTCCCCCCCAGAGGCATGAGTTTCTTGAGAACTTGCCGATTGTTCCGAGTTCTTGTACTCCGAACCGGATGGAGAACCGTCTGAAATTTGTAAGCATTACTGTTCTGGATGATTATCTAGCCATACTTTATGATACTACTGTTTGAGAATGGGTTTAGAAATTTGATATTTCTGTAAAAATCCTGTGCACGCAACTGGGTCAGATAGATCTGCTCTCATTAAACTTTCCTGTTCTGGTAGGGCCAACTTAGACACTGCATCCGCTAGGCAATGTAATAATTCACACATCCTTAAGTCTTTGGTCAGTAAGATCTCGGTAATTTCACATTTCAGACCATGATGTATCATCGGTCCGTTCAGCCGTTGCAATAAATCGTCAATATTACCGTCCCAATCTTCGGGATCCCATGGGGAGTGACTTTCATAATTCGTCATCGTACCGTCGTCACTTGTTATTATCTCTTGTGAGGATGTAACTCCATCTGATACGGGAGATTTTGGGTCTCCTCGATCGCCTTTGTCATCATCAAAGTCTTCATCTTCACTATCTTCTACCATAGTGATGTCGTCAGAGGGAAATCCTCGCTCGCCATTTAATATAGCTGAATAGTGTTGACAGCTGAATTCCAAGATTAGCGGTCGTTTTCCATCATGATATTCTGTGTCTTCCTCCCCATATAACGCACGTATTCTTTCGTAAAAAAACACCAACTGTGATGGGATACTCCCCACTCATCGGGTAACTTTTAGCCCGAATTGTCCTTGTTTCTGGCGTGAAGTAAAGTAGCCCTGGTATTTTAGACCCAGGCGGCTGAGTAATTACGTAGATGTCCCTCTGTAGCATAGTGCTTATGGACATTAACGTATCGTTACTACCCCAAGTAGACCTTGGGATCGTATCAGTAACCTTGGAACTACTCTTCGCAAATTGTACCAAATAGTCCTGGAATCGTTTCTTTAATTCCTTACGTGATATCCGAGAGTACCCACGCCCCAATTCAATTAAAGTTGTGTTCCACCCTTCCGGTGAAACTTAACATCAAAAACCATCCAGGCTCTCGCCAAACATCCTTCTTCCAATTGTTTCGTCATTGATTCCAATAGTTCCACGTTATCCTTTAATTTCTCTGAGCACCTCAAAGCTTGACACACAGCATACATTTGGCAATTGCCTGTAGCTGGCGTCGGCGTGGGCTTGAGGCCCAGTAATTCTACCACCGTCGAAATAGACGATGGCATCGGTTGTGAAACTTCACCAACTCGTAAAGGTTTAAGAGGTCGGATTGGTCCTTCTTCACTTTCCACTTTTTTCATCACATCCGAGAGATATGTTTTAGCTCGTCCCTCCAGCATAAATAGGACACTTGCTTTCTTCTGAAGAACTAAAGCCTGTCTCTCCCTCTCCCTTTTCCTGTCTTGTTTGTCCTTTTTCTTGTCATGATTGGCCGGCCGGTTATCCTTCGCTTCCTTTAAGTTTTCCATTCCTTGTTGTCCACTCTTCTGTTGAGATGGATGATCTTGTAATTTCTGGATAGCAGCATTTAGATTGGACTCCACTTTTGGGATAGGCGCCTATTCCTCCTCTTCCCCGGAAACACAGGTATCCCCAATAGCTCTGCCTTTCTTTCTTGTGACTGTTACCCATTTAGAATTTGCCTGCTGACGCTGTGTCCTTACATGCCTCTCTAATTGTATCGGTTGTGCCCCCGTCACTTCTTCCGTCTCCGAGCCTTTTCTTGGTGTAACTTGATGTTCATCCCTTGAATTTGCTGCCCCCCCTTTCGTCATCACCTTGGTCCGCTTCCTTTGTCTCAGTGTCAATTTCCAGGTATGACGCTCTCGTGCTGCTTCCACCCTAAATCGTAACTCTTCCATGCTACGGAAAGTTGTAACAGGGGGGGGCATATTGCTTTAAGTCTTTCATCTTAACCTGAATACAATGCTTGTTAATCAATTTCGCCAAAGGCGTCACGCATTTCCGCCTGGGGTGTCCTATATCGCCACACCGAAGACATTGCTGTCGACCTCGCCTTGAAGGGTGTTCCACAACAATCATTGTGTGACCCCAGAGAATCCGTTTAATATCCCGTAAAGCCGTTAGGCATTCCTCGGATTCCACTATCAGCTCCCACAGCGTAGAAGTATCCGAGAAGGGCCCCCTCTTGTCAAGATCATCTAATTGAAACTCCATACCTAGGAGTGTCCGCAAAAAAACAGACAATCTAAGAAGATCAAGTGATGTCGTGATGTTTTTGAGCACACAGGAGTAATATCCTTTGTGGTCAAATCGTTTCCCATTGCTGTCCATTTGAGATTCCCATGCTAACTTTGCATGTGCAGATGCATCGTGATGTAAATTTTTCAATGAATGATCATACCTGTGAAAGCGCACCGTTAACTTCTTGGCCATATCCCGCGTAAAGAAATGAAAAAACAATGCATGTTTCCCGCTGTCATAACTTATGTTTTTACCTGCGCCACCATCCGCCACAGAGCAACACTCCCAGATCCCCTTGTAGACGCAGCTGTCGCGACACTTTCCTGAATGCTCTTGGTACTTAAAAACGCTTCCCTTATCGGGCTTTCACCTCTCAACTCCATCACAAGGCAGCCTTCAACTTGGGCACGAATCGTGTGCACCAAACGCACTTGTTCATCAATTTTCATTATCCTTTTCAAAAATTGGGTAACTGCTTCGCAATGATTGTCCCCTCCACTAATCCTTGTACAATCCTCCATTAATCTTCGCTTCCTTCTCGAACTGTCATGGGTGAATATTTTCCATTCTCTTTTTCACATACCGCTCGTAGTCGTAGAATCTCATCTGGCGTATAAACTTCCGTCTTGAATAGGAAGGTTTTCTTCGACAATTTATCGTCAGAGTCTGTTGATACTGGCCCTACTACTTTGCTTGTCCACCCCTTTAATGGCGCTGGCAAAATTTCCGCCTTTTTGACTTTCTCTTGTCCAATCGCCTTCCATAAAATACCTATGAAAGACTGCGGGGAACGTTGTGCTTGCAGTGCGGATCCCATCACTTGTTGCCGCCAGAATTCCCAATCTTTCTTGCCATCTACTACCGTTAATTTGTAGTAATCCATTACCCCTCTGCCTCCGTAGTCTTTAAAGTCGGTAGTCGTTTAGCCGCCTCCGATAACATAGAAACCGACCCACGCGCCTTAACATAGATGGCAGTAAATAGCTCTTGCGTTAAGTCGATCCAAGCTTGTGCTCGCGGCCTTGTCTTGACCGCTTGACTGAGTGCTGTCGTAAGTGCTTGTGCTAAATGCTTTGGCTCCTGTGAGGCGACTGATCCTAACATACGTAGCTGTACCTCACTTGATTGTTTGGTTACTTCTACTGGATTCTGGGAATCAGTTGTCACTTTTATGTAAGTGACTCCAGGAGAGTCCCCCGGTATTACGGTACTTCCATAGAATGTTCCATTGTTCCTTCCGAGTCTGTCAGTGGTAATACTGACTCAGGTACCGGTTTAGTTGGTACCACTACTGACTCCGGATCCTCGTCCCTCTCCAGGCTTGATACTTCTACCCCCGGCGAGTCCGGGGTTTCCGGCACAATGTCGTCAGCACCGCTCATCTCTTCGTGCCTTGCAATATTGTCTCCATCCTCCCCTGGGTTGTCCGGATCGTTCGCAGGACCCGGGTCGTGCAGGGGTGCATTTTAGTCCTAAACCCTAATCGGTCATCAATTAGGGGCTAATGTCGCAAATTTAGAACTAGAAATACTTTGTATTAATGTGTGATGCAGGTGGGTACATGGACAATGTCCGGAACGTCGTTTCTGAATTATCAGAATTACATAACTATAACTCTTGTTTTGGTACAGTGCAGCGTGCCTGCCACCTATCAGCTACACTACAACGCAGTTCGATCCGTCATGCCCTACAAAGACTGTAAGTCTTGTTTGTGTGCTTATGCGATAAATGTATTGCAAAGGATAGTTTATGCGAATATCGAGTAGCTCACCGGACAGTCGAAATACCGGCGTATCTCAAACATTTCACGTGGCTTACAAAAACGTGAAGAAAAGGTGGTATGGTAATTTTCAGGCGGTGTTATAAAAGGTCAGATTGAATTTTTATTTGTTCAACGAAGATATAAAAGGGAGGAGATGGCAAGGAAGCTAATCACTTTTCATTTTGATTCAAGCCGCACAGGTGGTAGAAGTTATGAGCCCACCAACAAAACGGATCCAAAACTACGGTCATAGATACGCTTTGCGATTTTTTTTGTCAAGCAAAACCTTGTCAACCACCGTGTGCAGCTACGCTAACAACCGCATAAATTGCAGGTGATATTTTTTTCCCTTTTACTGCATTGCGAATCGCATTTTCATCCCCATGTAATAGTCTTTGTGGGACAACTTTTTTCTTTGAAGTAGCGCTCTTTTTCCTTCCGTAGATTCGCCCTCATTGCTGCTTTCCATTAAGTTAACGTCCGTATTACTTGCTTGGCGATGAGTATGACCAAGTAAAGTAAGTGCACTGCCGACATAACTGCTTCACCCACCATCACTGTAGCATTTGCATGTATTGAAGAATTTCGCGCGTCATCCTCACAATCGTTTCTTCATCTGTTCGGCTACAGCGTTTGGTTGTGAAGAATACGGAGCGCCAACTTAATCTTTCTTGGTTATGCAAATTTTTGTTTATCGGTGTATCCACCTCTAGTGTTGTTAGTAGACACTTAACTTGACTCTTTCGCGTGTGCGCAAACTTACTGACATATTTGTGAGCAGCTGAAAGTCATATACAGAGCAGGGCTGGCAAGCATAGGTTTCAATGCATTAGGTTTCAATCAGGGTTGGAATAAAACCTACTTCCTCCGTCCCAAAATATAAGACGCAGTCGACAGTTAAGCATATCCCAACATATAGGGCAGAGTATCGATGCAGACTTAACTTCATTATACCCACAAGTTTCGCTAAAGTGCGAACGTTGTTTCGTGCATGGAGGCAAACGTACGATGGTCTTGGCGAGATTCGATGCTAACTCGTCGTTCATGCGTGGTCAGTCACGTCTCCCACACTCCCCGTCGTGTGTAGAGCCCGCTTAGATATCCTCGCTCGCGCATTTTCAAATGCGGAAGAGCGATCGCTCGGAACAGTCAAACTTGCCAATAAAGCACGCACAAGTCCCCTTAGAAGGCAAAATTTTGTGATCGCCGCATACATACGGACAAGTACGGTTCTGCGCTCGTCTGTGGTCAAGTTCTTGCGCTTTTGTGAGTGTTATGAGCGGCTCTGCGTCATTTTTAAAATGTGGAGATTTGGGAACCCAAGTTTGATCGTCATATCTCACGCTCTAGAGCGTCCATCGGCTCGCTCTAAAAACCCCACCAATCAGCAATAAAAGCGTTTTCTTTTCCGCCAATCAACAGCATGCAGTAGTTTCTGGGAGCCCTAATCAAGAATTTGGAAAAATCACTGCCTTATATTTTGGGACGGAGGAAGTAAAATTCAAGCGGCTGGCAAAAATAGGGTTTAGTCGTTGAGTCATCGGATATCAGAGTTTTAACCCCATAAATTCTCAAGACTCAATTACAGAGATCTTATCGCCACTTTCTTGCTGACTCCTGAACGCCAAATATGAATTACAACACCGAAAGCAATAATCAGGTGAAATTCTCGTAGAATTTGATATGTATTTTCATTTTAAGACGGAGTCTAGCTTTCCCTAACGTGTGGGATGTGCAAACTGCGCAATCTAGGTTTTATTCAAACCTACTTTTCGGTTCCATAAAATATAGGTTTATACCAGCCCCTCACAGCTCAAAAAAGTGCGCCTGACTGTTTACGTTCTGCACTCAAACAGCCACCTACAACTCCGACAGCCGATGTCTGCTCGTGTGACAAACCTTAACATCGTCTAGGCCCTCTACACGGCAGAAAGCCACGACTACTTGTATTCTACGTTTTGTCTATGCTTTGCTAGGCGTAAGAAACGGGCAAGACCAAACATGAAAGCACATCCTTCATGCACACGTGGAGTGAAGTCTGCCAAATTCTTAATCAGGACTTCAACGCTAAACACATTCAAAACGCACTGCTTATATATCGTGGAATCACTTGGTGTAAAGAAAATCGTGACTTCTCGTCCTGAAAGAAGACAAAGACACGAATATCAGGTCAATCTGCGCTATGGAACTCGAACCGTACATGATATCTTTGGAGGGAGGCACAACTCTACACCCAACGTCTCCGTTTAGTGGTGAAGGCGTGGCCTGAAGATGAGACTCATTTTGTTATTATTATTTCGTCACCTCTGAAAGCAAGTGCTTACTCTCTTTATCAACACTAAATTTTAAAAATGATATGAGAGAAATTTCGCACAGCGTTCGTTATCTTTACCTCCATGTTTTACCTGTTATAATACTTTTATAGATTGGAGAATATAGAATGATACAGGTTCCATTCTTAAGATTTAGGGTCCGTTAGGTAAAATCTTGGATTTTTCTGTTTACAAACGCTGTTTTCTACCAATCCACTGGATTTGATCAAAACAGCGTTCACGATCAAACACTGTTTAAAATTATCATGTCCGGCTGGTAACACTTTCCATGATTTTAATTTGGCAGTTTCACGTTTACGACAATTGAAGTTGGTAATGGTGATCCAAGCCATTGAGCAGCTATGAAAGAGCCGTTGAATTTTTAATTCATTATAAATATTTGTTATCTATCTACCTCTGGTACCTTTCCTATACCTTTGATTGCATTCTATCCGACATAACATTGCGTCATGCGCACCACTTACGCGGAATTAGAAAAGGGTTCTTTTATTATTTTATATGTCATGTACCGGTACACCAATCACAATAAAAAGACAATCTAACGCAGCTGTCGGCGCGAAAAATTCACCATTTTTAAAACAATCCTAAACGAATGGGCTTCGAGAAAACAAGACGACGATGACACCGTGGTCGGCGCGGTACTCGTGTCGAACCCGACGATCATGTCGCCGATAGAAGGTACCTTGCAGAAGCACTAATTATATTCAAGTACTCTGTCACGGATAAGGAATACTTCGTATATGTTTTTTACTCTTAACTCCAAAATACATCAGTTTCCTATTCGCTGTCGACTACAGCGTACCGTAAAAATACATCCACTGTTTCGAAATACGACTCTGACCTCGTATCTCGGAAAGAGCGGATGGGGGCCAAAACAGCGTTTGAAAAACAGATGGTTGGTGAACCAGACAGCAAACCCAACATGGCTGAAAAAGTGTCCAAAACAGTGTATTTTTTGCAATTCCAGTGAAATCCAGCGGATTTGTGTCCAAAACAGTGTTTTTTTTGCAAATCCAGTGAAATCCAGCGGATTTGTGGCCAACCAGACGGACCCTTAGGCCCGTGTGAAGAATGAGTCTTTGTCATCAAAGGAGAGTACCGTTCTTGACCAAGTTTTAGTCATCAACGGTACTCGAAAAAAAGAAAGAAATCTCTTTGTTTGTGTAATTGAAACGGACATGTCAGTAAACATCTCATAATCACTTGCGTTTTTCCGCCGGGCCGAAATGTGGACGGGAGTATACAGCGTTGGAAGCCTAATTACTATTATAACCGGGGCAATATCAATTCGATGTGGTCACTTTAATGAACTACTTCTGGAATGTGATAATAATGATCGCCTCTAGGGTTGCAGAGAAGTTTAAACACCAGATGACTGAAGCGCATGATGTGCTGCAGTACTGGTTCAGTGGCGATCAAGCGGAGCTACATCGCTGCAAATGGTTTCCACCTGAAGGTTCTGATAAACAGCTTCAAATAGACATTGAAATTTCAGAGCGATTTGGTGGTTTATTGACTCGTTCAGAGGATAAAGGACTTGACACTTGGCGGACCGAGTCTCCAGACACGTGTGTGGCGCTAATAGTGGTCCTGGATCAATTTTTTCGACATTTGTATCGAAACCCTCAAATCGCTGCAAATGAAGAGCAACTGACGCATACGCACTGACAATTGTAGAATAAGATTTGCTCGCTAACTCTTGGCACGAAATATTAGCAGTACCGCGGTTTGTATTTGCTTTAATGCCACTGCTGCATTCGCCAACATCCGAACGACTTACTTTTGTCTTATCTGCCATTGAAACTCGTCGAGAACTACTAGACCATGATGGAGAATTGTTGCAAATATTTCGACTTACGACAACCGGTAGATTGCAACATTTACGGGAAAACGCCATGGACGTAAAAACATTTTTTCACCATGAAGATATTTTAGAGAGAACATTTATTGAGACAGACGAGCGCGAAATGCCCAAAAATTGACTTTATTGTTCCATGGACGATTTCTTAAAGCGGATGCAAGCTCTTAAGTATTAACAGTTAGCTGTTCCTATATCGGGAGGTGTTGATTACATCGTGATAGCGTATTGCTGCATAAATTGAAAGAAAAACATGGAAATTTCGACGATTGTCGCTGTCCACCTTGACTATGGATATCGTCCAGAAAGTGGAGCCGAATATGATTATGTTAGATGTTGGTGCGAACGTTTTAACATCATTTTCCACATTCGACGGATCGATGAGGTCAAGCGTGCAACGACGCGACGTGATGAGTATGAGCGGATGTTCCGTGAAATACGATACAGTACGTAAAAGAAAATTATGGACCAATACAAAATTTCCGTCATGTGTTTTGGGCATCATCGAGGTGACGTTCAGGAAAAATATCATTTCAAATATGATGAAAGGTCTGAGTTCGCTTAATTTACATGGGATGCAAGCAAGTAGTAATTGTAAATGGTGTCCGGATATGGCGTCCCCTTTTTGAATTCAACGGTCATTTATTGGAATGAACGATCGAATATATGAAGTATTACGTTCTGCTACGCCATGTGATGTGGAATTTGCTGAAGCTATTGAAAGTTTTGAGTTGGACTTATCAAAAATATATATCTGTTGTCCGTATCTGTTGCAGCGTTTTTTTGGTATTTCGCGCATTTTTATTTGTGGTTATGACAAACTCTTTGTAGATTGACTTTTGGGAATACAATGTTGTTATTGGCCGTGATGTTGCGTCGCTTTATTGGCGTCGCTTCCTCCAGTCGGACCTGCTACGTCAATAGCTGTGGATAACAAATTGTAAGAACCAATCAAGTATATTGTTTAATTGTTAGCCTATGATAAGTCAGTCTCCGATCATAAAAATTGCTAAAATTGATCTTCACTGCGAAATCTTTCTTCCCCAAATTTTTATCTTTATCATCAGTGGCAGAATGACCACTGAAGGTAAAGATGAAACTGTAACTGCAAAATCTCAGTATGGATGCACGACTCAATCTTCACAATGGTTGGCATGGTGACTCACTGTGGATAATGTGTTAAATACGTATGTAATTGATGCAGCACAGCTGGATTTTACGGTCTGCTACCATGTGTTTTGTAACGCTGCAATTGCTCGGAAGGCTCAAGCGTCGTGCGAGAGGCTCCGGTAATGCGAAGGGGTAGATTACCGTAGTAGCCTAGTCGGGATATTAATAGCCAATCCGGTGTAAAGACGAAGATATCGAAGACACGGGTAGGACACCAAATTTTGTGAAGGACACACTAAGGTCTATACTGGATTGTAAGGATACGTTTCTCCATGTCAGACACAACTTGTTATTGGTTCAAAGTAGAAGGCTGTCTCAGTGCCCTCTACTTGTTATTGGGATACCCGGGGTAGGTCACAGAAAGGTCACCGGAAGTCTCCTGACCGGGAGTCGTGAATATATATACTCGTTTAAGTTTCCCATGTTTGAAGAACACGCTTTATTTCTATTGGAGGGGAAGATGAAGCTTTGGCTGACTGTGGAAGAGTGTGGAAGCATGTTTAGACTTCGCGTTCGTTCGCATAAAATTGGAGTAACCCCCATATTTCCTTTGGTGCGACGACCGATTAAGTAACTTGGTTCAATGTCTGCGGTATATAAAAATCAAGTAAACCACGTCTTCGCAGCATAAGCCATATCGGAGGCTTAACTCCGAGAAAATCCTTGAGAGCTTACCCAAGATTGCGGATCTAAGACCCATGTTCCGCAACAACAAGGCGAGGGCACCGTCACCCCTCACCGCCGCCCTTGATTGATAATCAGAAGGATAAGCATTATAATATCGAGCGCTTTCTTTCGAAGCGCTCGGATCCACATGAGAGCGGGATGCGTACCGATCACCTAGTACGCTGGTTGGGCTACGCCCAAGACTTTCACTCTTTGGCTTTGACCCAGATACCGAAAGTTTATGCTCCTGACCTCTTGAGGAAGTTGGAGAAGGATACTGCTCCTCCAAATCAACAATTAAATGATTATCAATACTAGGTGTTTTTGCATTAAAGGAATCACTAAGACCCTTAATGTCAGAGGGTACTGAGTGACCGCATGACCCACGAAGTACTCCCCCGGCTATACGAATTCTCCCATTGGACAAAGAGGTCAATTAACACCTTTCCAAGTGCACGCAAAGTGAATCCACTCCGCTTTGTCTAACCGTGGCGGATTTAAGTAGCGCTCACGCATAACTTGAACTCTGTCCGCATACTCATCAAATATTTTGTTGTAGCTGGTCAACAAAAGCATTGAAACTTTGACACAGCCCGTTCTTTTTCTCCCTGTTCTTCCGCGACCCTTTCCGGCTCGTGTAATTACGAGCTTGGATAAACAGATCGCTAGCCTACCGACGTTTATCGTCGGTCCAGCGATCGAATAAGCGTTTCAGGGTGTCTTCGCAGTCATCCAAGACTTTGATATCGAACAGCGCATATTGGCAGTCGTTCTTTTACAATGACCGCCACAGTCGGGCGCAAGAGCTCATCCAGACCTTATTGTACGGATTATGCGGTTCCGCACGATGATACCAATCAGAAATGGCATTGGTCACTTTAACCCGCTTTTTCTTGGGAGGTGGAGTGCTGGATGAACCCATTCTACGCGCGGAGTCTCTTTTACGACTCGCCAAACGCATTGGATCAGGTGAACGCATACTTCCACCTCTATAAATGCTGTCGTAATCGACAGAATCAATATTCATAATCAGGTCGTTGTATAATGATGGATCTCAAAAATCTTTAGCAAGTTTAGACTCTTTAGATGTCTTTTGGGGACATCTAGCTCCCCCCTCCTCTTCCTAATAAGAGTCATCGCCGAACAGCGACGTCTTCTTTGCCCAGGCATAAGCGTCCCGCCCTCTCTTAGAATGCTTCTCGGTAGCATCTGCGACAAATGACAATAGGTCTCCCTTTGCCTGACGCCGCTTTAGCAGCGTCAACATTCGTACTCGATTTGTTAGCATCCGGCGCTGCCGAGGAAGTCTTCTCGATCTTTTTAACAGCGCCCGTAAGAGCGTCACAACGCGTACCAACCATGATGCCTTCTGGTCGGGAATTTCTACTTTGGAAACAACTATTGTTGACCCTAAAATGCCACCAACCAATTGGCATTTATTAAACTTATTATTGGCCATCCATCTTAAGTGGGTGGTGAAGTAATTGGGTGCCATTACATCAGTCATATTTAAGTTGAAATATCATGGTTCAATTTCAGACTTGCTGTCTGAAATAAAAGTATTGGCTTATAAGTTATTATAATCCATAAGCAAATCCGGTTCTGATGCAAATACGAACCCAAATGGGAAATAGTAGTAAGAGTATAATTAGATTAGGTTTTTAAATATTTGTTTATACTTAGTTATAGTAATTATCTCAAAGCCACTCAAAATGTATTATTCACTCTTAAATTTTCCGTCTTGTAGTCAGGTGTCTAAATTATATATTCAGATATAAAATTAGGGCCCCAAAACAAAAAAAATAGTCTACTTTGATTTAATCTTACTTAAACTATTGAGAAACGAATTACATTTGTTCCTATCCAAATGCACACTCCCTCGTTCCAATTTACAGTGTAATCCTGTACCAGCTAACCTGTTACATTTCAGCCAGTGCCGGCTTTTTTTTACAATCGAAGCACATCTATCCGGATTGACGAGAAGTCATGGTAATTAATGTATAAAGTGGTCTACAGACGTTGGCACCTAGAATTAGGTTTCGTTAAGAATTCCCAATGTCCCTCGAGACGATATTTAAGTGCCTTGAATGGAAACTGGTAGCATGACGCATGATTATCTAACCAGTGCCCGAAAAGATTGCATCAAGAATTGAAAGTGATAATACATACTTGTAATATTGAGACGTGCAAGTTAATCTAATCGTTTATATGTTCTATACAAAACTTAAACATCGGCACCATGGCATCATTAACATTTACAATCGGTATAACCTGTGGAGTTGGTGGTTTGGGTGTGGTGGGGTTTCGGGCCAGACAAGCCTAAGTGCTCCATAGTCCCCCCCCCCGATCCTATCAGTATTTTGGTGCCACATGATACTTGATCCATACGGATAAAATTTTGTCAAGAATGAGAACATTCTCTACCCTATATGGAGGGAAGGAGTAATAAAAAAATTAAATCTACGAAGAGATTCGATACTTATTTTATTTAATAATAATAATAATTTATATAATTGATTAATTAAAATGAAAATAATGAGTAGGGTGATCTATACCTGCAACTATTTCAACTACGACAACTGAAAACATTGACTGTAATATCACGCCATGCTTGCGTCGAGAAGGACGTTTGGAAATGACATTGAGCATAGGATAACGTGGATTTGGAGTGTATCACAAGAAGAAATTGTCCTTCGGAAGCGACAGTATTACGTTCGAATGCTAGAAGTAGTTACTCCAAATGGAATTGATTGAACACCAATCATGGTTGGACGTATCGACGCACATTCAATATTGGTGGGTTGTAGTTTCAGACGGCTGGTTTGTCTAAGAAAGTTATTGGTTCAGATATTCAAAAGCTCGGTGCCTTAGTCAAGACAGAGTATGTACGAGATGTGACAATGTGATCCTGCCCTTCTCACGGTCCCTAAAGGCTATGCAGTCCTTCCTAGAAAGACTTAATTATCACAGCCATTTCATGGAAGACTTCGGGGTTTACGCGGCGGCTTTGTATAAGTTGCGGGAGGTGGACTACCTCAATTTGTGGGGGATCGACCAGCAAGAAGAAGTTGAGGTCAGGTCAGCGTTTTCGACCAATAAGAAGGCAGAATATCTGGTTGGGGCGGGTGACCAGCCCACTGATCCGAGTCCGACCAGGTCAGATAATTATATGTCCAGGGCAAAGGTGGCGATTGGAATGTTAAAGGTAAAGATGGTAACCACACCGGTGTTGACACATTTTGATCCTGAGAAGGTACCCGCAATGGGTCATCTCCGTTTCCCTGGTAGAAGATCATGACGGCATATATTGCCCGGTGGTATTCACCAGTCGAACGTTTAAAGCGAATGAATAGAATTACGGGCTGATGGATGAGAAGGTCTTGGCTCTGCTCCAAATATTGGACATATGCTACACAATGCTAGTATCTCGACAGATCAAAGTACCGTCGAAACGGTGGACCGTGCTCTTGGCTTCTCACGTCTAGTGTAATTCGTGGTAGGTTGGGCAGATGGGATGCACTACTGTCCCAATTGTCGCCAAGTGCACAAAAAAAGAAGAGCTTTTAGGGGCCTTAGCGTCCAGCATCATTCCGAAGGTAGACGTGAAAGATGCGCTGATTGCAATAGCTTCCAGGGTATAGCCGCGACAATCAATCACGCTCCCGCTGCCAACCGTAAGTCCTTCGGAAGAAGTAATGGTGTCAAGTTTTGATGGGTCAGCCATTGTCAAGAAGAAAGTGGGGTTTACAGTACAGAACTATGGAAGCTGCCCGAGTAGGAAGTGGTGGCCGCCGCCTCAGATTTTACACCCAACGTAATGGCGAGTGAAGCTGAATACCGAAGCATATTGCTAAGTCTGGAGATGCTGGCCGATCGGAAACAGGGGTGTATCATCCTTTGAGGTGACACTAATTTGGTGATCAGACAGATCACTGGAGAAATTGACTGTGAGACCTCCAGTCTGACGAAATGAACGATTGAGTAATGAATGCGCTAATGATGTGGCCAGGTCACAAGATGCTACATGTTAAGTGAGAGGGAAATTGAAGTAGCTACCTTGGTCATGCAAGATCAGGTCAGCATCTTTGTCTCAGACCCGACTATGTTATCGGAGTTAATAAAAATCTATCGACTGCCGAACAGGTCTGGGCTGCAAGGAAGTCCAAGTAAACGCTATTTCACGTTCAGGGGATCGTTTCCAACCCCACAATTGTTTACTACAAACGGTTTGAGCTAGGGATAGTTTAGAAGTTACGTTCTGAACGGATCCCCAGTGCACAAAATGAAGAAAAATGGATTGTTAACCTCAAGGTGTATCCGGACGGGAAAAGCTGAGCTCGGAGCATACCAAGTAGCTGAAGGTCGCCTTGATTATGAAGTTTTCAAAAACTTCTCCGTGTGCAAAAGTCCCTATTTTAGTGTTCATTCACTTCCTTCAACTCGCGGGCGAGAAGCCGCATCTAAAAGCTGTTGTTTTTCTATCGCGTGGGGGGCAGATTGATGCTAAACGGGATATGTCAGTGAGAGGTTTATATCACAGAGTGCCAAAGTATGTTAAAAGCTGTCCTAATTGTGAAATGAGGAAAGGTCGACCGTCAATCCCGCTTATGTTGATGGAGTTGAGCACCTCAGTATCGAACATGGCAGAGCCTGTGCCGTCATGGTTTTCCATCGAATCGGTCGACAAATATACCCGTGTGTTGTCATGCGCCAGTTCCGCCACAAATTGGTTTACTTGGATCACAGCAGCATTTGTTGGTGCGAGGATCGTACGTGCGGCAAAGTACTCGTGTATGGCAAAGTCGGGATGCTTCAGCTCGGACTCTCTGTACATCGTCTCAACGATGCGTTGCTAGTCCAAAGACATCAGCTGGACAGGGTTATCAGCACACACATCGTTTATAGTAGGGTTGTATGGGGGGGGTGATCGACATACCTGGCGGTATCGCCAAATAATCTTTCTCCAATTTATTGTACATGGAATGTTGCCCTTTAGCAGCGGAACAGTAAACTCAGCGAGCTCCGGGCGTGTGCAGCAGCTTGGACTCGTATGTTCACTGTCAATGGCGCTGCCGAAAAAGCGACCACAATGCAGAAGCTCGCAGGCTTGCCGTGATTTCATTAGACGGTGCTCCCTTCATCATGACGGAAAGAATATGACGGAAATCACTTGATAGCACCGCCACCTTACCTCCAAAAGGTACACGACATTCAGGGAGGTCTTGGAACGTTTGATCAACAGCTCCAAATGCTGCTTGGAGCATCGTCGCAAACGATGAGACTGCACTATCGGGAAGTCATTATAGTCGGTACCGGCCACGATTAGTTTGTCAGCATTGTCCCCTACCAACCCCTCCACCATGCTACATATGAGCCAGCTTCCAGGGATATCCTTCTTTGAATTGATCAAAGCATAGTCATACCCTAACGCTCTGCGCTACTCCTTGCGGTCATTTTTCCGATTAGCACGTTCTTGTATGGCGTGTTGCAGATTTCGTTTACCTACTCGCGGACAAGCAGGTGATGCCGCTGCACCTTTATCCTCCGGTGGCGAGCGTTCTGATTATGCTTTGTCGACCGGAGAACTTCCCCTCAACCATCGTATAACGAAGCCCAGCCTCTTTGCATCCCAATTTTTCTGGTCAGCCTCCACCAAATACGTCTTAATGGCCTTGGCCTGCGTTTATATCATTGGGGCCTGTATGCCATTGTGACACTCTTCTTCTTTCTCAAGATCGTATTGAAGGACCTGAAGACACGGTCGTAATCCCAGGTTCCTGGTAGTGCCTGAATTCGTTGCTAGCCTCAAAACGTCCTAACACACATTCTTTATAACTCGGATGAGCCTGCTAGGCGGTGTGGGTAAACTTGCCTTGGCGATGCCCGGACCGGTAAACAGGTCGGCCTAGATAAGCTTTGGGTACACATTTTGCGACTTTATCCTGTTCGTCATTCGGGTCTCGACATAGCCCAACTCTGGGTAAATTTCGTCGTAACCAGTAAATAAAGATCAAGACGGGATGTGGTGCCTTGGAATGAATAGGTCTTTTGTATATTCCGAGGTGACTGTCCCCATATTGGTTGTCCCACGGGGCCTGCATTTCAAGCTCTCCAAGATACGCTTGAAGATAAGTGACATGGCCCGGTTTACTCAGCCCAGGATACTAAAATATCACTTTCTCTCCAACATGCGGTTGACCATGTGCACAATGATGGGGCAGAGGATATACCCAGGTCACAGTGCCTCTGTGGTGACCAACACACACAGGAGAGTCCAGCCCTCAGCGGTATCGTTTCAAGCGCAGTTTGCGTTGGCGGAGAGAGTTTATCTTCCATTTCAGGACGAAATATCCGAGGCTGCAGAGGCTGCAGAAAATGCCGTTACATGCCCGCTTTATAGTGCCTCATTTAGAAGAGTCTGTGGTATCGTTCGTCCTTCTGAAGCCACATGCCAGGTTTTCCAGCTCCGACGTTACTTACGTTGGTTTCGATTGACTCTCAGGTCAGGTTCAGCACGCTGGGCTTCGGACGAGACAAACAAAACATATATTGAACCCCAGATAGCCTGAATGGACGTTGGAGTAAGGCATCGTAAGCTCGACGGAATTTGGAGAACCAACCAATGCAGGGAAACTTTAAATTGGGCGTGGGACGTCTAGCACCTTTCAAGGTCTCGAAGCTTGCACCACGTTAAGGGCATTGATGTTAACTAGGTCAAACCGCCCAACTGAAATAAGAGGCGCATTGGGTAACGTGGGGATATCCAGAAGACATTTCGGGACAAGGACCAAACAATCTTGGCGCATGTGAGGTCACTGACCCGTAGACCTCGTAATTGATCCTCAGTACATGTGTGAGCCCCACTTAGGTGACCTACACTCCAGGGCTGCTGGCGCGGAAACCATAGAGAATATACAGTGGCTTAAGAGAGACGACGAGTAGATGGTCAGTTGTATGGCTTCTCATGCTCGGATAAGTCCAAGTAGGGGAACCTTCTAATCTTCTGTGAAGACATCGTTATCCTCAACACGCATCTCTATGTCATTTACTTCTTCCTTCGTCTCCACTGGAGAGAAGGTGGGCGACCGTCGGGTATCATGAGTAGAGATCCCCCGAATCAATAAAGAAGATGGTTTTTCAGATGAAAGTTCAGTCATCTACCTTCGACTGAAAGCCTCCGCTACAAATAAGTGGATGAATCAAAATCCGAATCAGACACCAGTCTACCCTCCCGCCAGAGCTTTTCGATAGGGTTTGTCCGCTTACGCCGCTTAGAAGTTGGAGGTGATTGGGGGACAAGATTAGGTCAGCTCCAGGTGTGCCATTGACCTCCTATGATGGTGGGACGACTGATCTCGGGAACAGAGCAGTCTTTTATTGTTCCTGGATGAACTCACCGAAGATGACATGTTCTTTGGCTCATGGAGTGGCGAAAATGATAAGTGAAATCGTTCCTCAGCCATTATGAGGCAGCGACAAGACCCGGGGCGGCTGTGGTGAAGTGGTTTCAGGATTAATCAACTGGCGGTGAGTAATAGGATCCCTCTCTGATTGGTTAAAATTGCCAACTGGAGTAGCTGCACTGAGTCAGACACCAAATATTCACAGGAGAGATCACGCAATTCCTACAAAAGGTGAGCATCAAGGATACTAAGCTCATGTGAAACGACGTCGGAAGGATACGGGAATGCTTTAAAAGCCAAATAGGCCAGAGCGATAAGATATGACTAATGGGTCAGGTCTGCAATGATACACGTAGGCATGCAAGTGCGGAACGAAATGATCTGTCTTCATACGGATGTGGTATATATCTCAGCTAGTCATGATCGGTTACGCAAGCCACCACTGAGTCCATCACGGAAGACATTCCTCACCCCATATAACGATCGCCTGGGCAAGCTACACAGTCAAATGACAAAGCTCGACACCTTCAAGGGCTGCGATCATCTACGTGAGCTTGGCAGGCTTATGCCGGCGTCCAGCAACTCGACGCGGTGGAGTGGCATATTCACAATGGCACCGCTACCTGTAGATAGCGAGCATCATTCGCTCTATTGACCGACTTAATGCCTACCCACGTGAGGATATACGCTTGGGTGACCTGTATGAGCATTACCAAGGCTTTGACAGCGTGGCCACGTGGCTCCAACATCATACTTACCGCCATCCACATGCGCTTCAATCCCTTGATGGAGCATGAAACAGAGACCTCAAAGAATCTAATTTTTTTTGCAGCTATTATTAATATACCCGCTTTTGAAAAAGGCATCATTAAAATTTTCAACAACAAGAGAACTGCATATCGGGTCATGAGGGTGCGGCGCCCTCGCGTCTCCTTCGTCCGACCAAAGCGTGGCACCAGAGATGGAGCATGCGTCATTCGCTTTCGAAGCCCTACACAGTTCGGCTGGTAGGGAGGGCCATCGCACGCTTCCAACGTCAACGAATTTGATCTGGATTCAACATCCAACGACGTTGCCATTTCCTCGTGCAATCGGGATTGTGTTTCAAGCTTGCGACGCGCAATGGCATCATCAACGCTCAAGAAGATCTTGTCTTTACTACAACCGCGAGTGGTGGGAGGCATCGGCAGTGGCAGAAGCAATTTTAGAATACCAAGCGTAAAGCTGCCGACGCACGCAAGAAACCATTTGTCAAGCTTGTGTCAAGATGCAGTGTTACTTGAACGGGGAATGGTGGCCATGGCTAACGTTAGCGCATCGTAATAAGGGGAGTTCGCCTTGCGTGACTCTTAGCTCAGCGCTTCAAAGCACTGACTTTAATGTGATCACTGGGAACGTACTTGCTCCCAATGTTGTGCGTTTGCACTGTGGATATATGTGAGAAAATATCCACAATCTCGTCGGTTGCTACGATGATACAGATGTGTTTGATCTTATCATCATGGAAGTTCTTTGTGAACTTCTTCCAGCTTAAATCTGGAAACGCCATCCCTCCGAACCCATTTTTGGAGGGTTGTCAAGTGTGAGCGAATCCAGTCTCTGTCTCTCTCTGCGTCAATACGATTATTGTCTCGACAGACTCATCATCGGGATCAGGTGCACTTGTCTGATTTATTGACTGTTCAGCTGCACGGCAATCTTTGTCGAGCGTAAGGCCTCGTTCTCATTCTGGCCACTGCCTCCCATGGTTTTATTTTTTACATGACACTACTCAGTCATTGATGTTTCACCACGGGGGCCTTTATTGCCCGTGCTGCTTACCTCGTTCTCACGGCGAATATTTTCCACCGTGGATGTGATTTTCTCTCGACGACCGTTATCAGTCGTGTGTATTACAGCATGGCGGTCTTTATCGCCCGTGTGGTCCACTCTTTCAACATGCAACGGTGCTTCTGTTGCGAAGGCTAGGTCCCACTGGACTCTTATTCGCAGATTTATCGTCCGTTGATAAGGTCGTATCAGAACAGGTGCTGCCTCGCTATTCGTCGGACTGTCTGACGCTGCCGTTGTATTAATTGATTTAGAGGGATTACTCGCACGGTGATCAGTTCCTGTGGTATCGCCGCAGCCGAGCGACAGGTTACCCCAGCTCGATCATTGGTTTGTGCTTGGACATCCAAGAAATTCCCAAAATTTCATCAAACATGTCGTTGTAATCGAGGACGATAATGAAATCGTCTTCGAACGACAGTTCGTCAAGTTCGAAGCGTGTGCGCATTGCATGCTTCGGTATTGTGGTAGAGTGGTTCCAAACGTAACGGACGGATGAGGGATAATCCACTGAACTGATTGGTCGAAATGTTATTCCAACTGGCTGCCCAGTCGGCTACCAGCGGGCATCGGATGGCGGCTGCCGGGATGTTTGAGAACACCCTCAATCGCCGTACCACTGCGAGGACATCGAAACATGCTAGACAAGGTGATCCGGACGCTCTGAGCCAGGCCAACCAGAAGTTGACTAGATGGATCAAGTGGGACTGGATGGCCGTTGACGGTGGCCATAGGAGGTCAAGGGGTGGATTGGTCAAGAGATAGATAGATAAGAGGATCTAGGAAAGGTGATGCCCCTGTAGTAGACGGATGGAACACCGGAGATGGGTTAGCGGCCTCGAATAAGGAATCTAAGTCGGCGGCCAGGTACCGTCCAGGTCGAGGTGGATGACTATCCAGGCTGGCCATGCAATTTGGTGTACAGTACACACAACGTCCAGATTGTACGTCACGCTATTTCAGGTAAGGTACATAACCATCCAGGTCAAGCTGGCCGGGTTATTTTGGGTAGGGTTCACCTAGGGACAAAAATCAGTATACGTTTCGCTTTCTAAGACACAAGTCGTCATTGGTTCACAGCAGAGGGTTAACAAGTTCCCCTCACGTTGTAATTGGTTTGCCCGTGGAAGGTTAAAAGGAACCCACCGGAAGTTCCCTGACTGGGGGTCGCTGTGAAACCTATACTCATCTAAGTCGCCCGTGTTTGGAACACGGATTAGTTCTATTGGAAAGTGTGGTGAAGGTTTGGCTTACTGTGGAAGATGGCGGAGTATTATTTGGATTCCCTGGCTACGCATAAGATTGGAGTAATCCCTTTATTGTGTTTGGTTAATCTGGCCGAAGGAATACTCTCTGTCCAGCCTTTGAGATATACAAATCTCAAGTGTAACGCCATTACCCTCCCCGGTAATGATTTTCGCCCGGGAGCAACCCTAGTCCTAACCCTCGTCCACCTATTCAAACCGGCGTTTAACTTTTCGCCCTAGAGTCTACAAGGACAGCGTAACCGCCAGTGCTGACGGGTACACAAGGTGAGCTTACACAAGACAGATCATCCCAGTCGTATCTGCCATGGTGATGGAAGTTACCGGTCCAGCCAGATTGATGCTGGCTCGGACCAAGACCTGGATGGACGGAATACCCCCTCCGACAGTCAGTCATCTGGGTGTTCGCATCGCGGAAAAAAATCCGAGAGCAACTACATCACAATGGTGCGCGTGCCCGGATCTCTTGGTGACCCTGGATGTTACCACGAGTCCGTAGTGGGTGGAAAACAAGAAGAAGTTACTCCCCTGGATGATCCTACTGGATCTAGACAGGGCCTAGGTGCTGGTCACTTTGCCCCAGCTGAAGCCGACTCGGACTATGGTGCAGGTCACTATAGTCCAAGGAAGGATCAACGTTTTGACCATGATCCGAAAAAACAAAGGCATGTAATGGATATCAAAGGAAAAAAAAGAAAGAAGAGTCGAAGGTTGGATATGACCAGAGTGGAAAGCTGACCAGCTTTCCACCATTCAGGTCACCCTCGCCTGGAAACGCTGGACGGACAGGGACCAGGTCGTCTACCCCACAAGAATAAGCCACGTGAGCAAAAAGAAGGAGGAAAGACGGATGGATGGTCTATCACATAAGGTTACTGACACCGACCTGGAGCGTGCTTACCAACTTAGTGGGTTGGGTCAGTACTTGCGAACGGATGCGGTCCTGAAGATAACCCGACCGAAAATCCTAGGAAGCTTAAATGGAACCATTTCTCCCCTATCTTCTTCAGGCGATCATGTAGCCCTTTTTTGAAGACTATTTGACCAGCTCAAGCAAGCCGGCATCAATACCGGTGCTTTCGACCCGAATCAGTTTTTTGACCTGGAGGCTAATAGGATGAAGGAAAATCCGGCGCGTTTCACGACCGCCTCGTACCGCTAGTAAACCGCTCTCTGTCTCAAAAGATGGCAGAAACAGCTAAGGCGACCCCACCTTCACCGCCGGTAGCAGGTAGACCAGCCGGAATACATTCAGGTTCTTCACAGTGTGAGCCTGCCCTTTCAGTGGTAGTTTCGACGAATTCATCTCTTGGTATTACCCGGATGACACTTGGCGGCAAATGTCACCAAGTTTGAAGGGAACGAAGATCCAGATGTCCCCAATCAGAAAGAGGTCAGATAACATAGCGTCTAGACCCGGACGACGACGGCGGATCCAGACCTAAGGGGTGAAGACGTGGTTTGAGAATTAAGAAGGATCCCACACCAGCTTTCAAGCTGGTCCCCAGGCCACCCCTCAAGTTGGATCTCAAGCTGGCCCTCAAGTGTAGGACCACCTTCAGAATATGTTTTCAGCTATGATGCAAAGATACTAGGAGGAACAACGTCTGTCCAATGCCGGCTGTTAGAGGACCGCAGGACCAGCCTGCCCACCGGGAGAGACAAGTGCCTCGACTGGCTCAGCATTGATGCGAAGGAATCGATAGAAGAAAGCGTGAAATCAGTGCAGTCCAGACTGAGTGTTTCCCATTCTGGCCCGCCTAGTCGCCGGCCATGTCGCCGACCTGAACGGCCGTCAAATAGGAAGCCGTCGCTCAGCGATGTGGACATGGAGTCCATCAAGTCAGCCAGGTGCCACTATGGCCTGGATCTAGGATTGCCTTGCCGAGCCAATATGACTAAAAAAAAAGAAAGCCCAAGCTTTTGACCCGGACGCAGGGGCGATCCATATGGTCCGGATGTCTGCCACGTCCGAGTAGAAAGATTTTACTGGACGGGAAATGGACGACGACCAGTCCCGGGAATAGATAAGCAAGACAAGACCAGCATTCTTCAGAAACCGTACTCCGCAATATAAGAAATTACTTATTTTCAGAGACCTAATGAAGGGGCCAGTGAAAAACTGAATCGAGCAGCTCAGCCTGAAAGTCCGAGGCAATTGGATGTAGCTGGTAGAATCACTTGGTGAACAATACTGTGGATCGGGGATGTCAGTGGCGCATCAGTACTTCCATACCAAGAAGAGAGCAGTCGAGACCCCTCTGCAATACCTCCATCGTTTCAATTTCACAGGAATGAGGGGCAATATACCGGTCAAGGAAGACGTGGGCCGGTTGGAAGCTGCACGAGAACATGTGGAACACTTCATCAGTACACTGGACGACCGGTAATCGGGAGACCAGCACGCGCTGCTACGAGTTAAATAATACTGCGAAGCTGGACTTGACACTACGGACTTACCAAAGAGCGAAGAAACGAGGTCCCAAGGTAGCAGTTGGAATGAGTCACGTTCTAACCTAGATCAACGAAGCAGGTCACCATCAACCAGGACGGCCCATGCCGTCCGGTTAATGGCCCGATAGTCGGATGCAACCAGCTTGAAGAGGAATACCAGTGGTCTGGATAAGATACCTCGGGTATCAAATTGGTAAGAAGCATTTGCCGGAGATCAACTGGGCGGGACGTATTGGGCGTTAAAAAGAATATTAACTGTGGCATTTCAGTGGTGGAACGAGTCACCTTGTTTAACGCTATTGCGTTGCCGGCTATCCTTTTTATAGCAAAGATTTTCGAGCGAGTGAATCGGAAGAAAAAAATACCGGTACCTGTTTTCAGCGGAAGCCGGTTAGCAGTCCAGACCCGCATCTGGGTCGGGCCAGCAGAAATCTTTTTCCGCTCGAGCTGACCAGGACTTCCCCAGACGAAAGTGCACCCACTGTGGATCCATCAAGCATGATGACAGGAGCTGCTGGAAACGACTGACCTGCAAGAAGTGCGACATCCAGCTGAGCACTGCCTGTTCATCTGCAAGATTTGCGGAGAGGTGCACGAGGTCGGACTCTGCCCCATCGAGGAGCTCTACAACCAAATGAAGAAGTGGTATGTCCCGTCCAAACACGCTGAAATGTTGCCTCCAGGGATGGAATAAATGTTAAACTAGATCGCTCGCCAGGTTGGAATCTGATTCGTGTCGAGTGGTATAGTGTTAGTATCTATGCATATGTCGGTAAGGAGGATAATCTAGAAGCAAAACAAAGTGTAACTGAGTATACATGTAAGTTTGACGATTACGTCACCGATCCGCGGGCAGCAGGGCTGACCCTTACCTGGTGACCAGTATACGGACGGACGAATATGCTCGGTCTGAAGTGGACATGGAGCGGATTCGTTACCTGGAGAATGCGGGTTACTGGAAATATCATTTCCCTGACAAGTGGTTCAAGCAGGCCAAGGCCGATGGTAATATTAATAACCAGAAGACCACTATGCTTTTTGACTCTGGCGCCTAAGTGTCTATCGTTGACACCACCTTTGCTCGTAAGGTTGGGTGTGAAATAGATGGAACAAAGCAACAAGAGTGTATCGGTATGGGAGAAAGCTTAAACATAACCCAGTGAAGTACAAGAGTTGAGATTGAACTGGATGAGTCGTTCGTATACTTTTTACCGCTTGGGTAGGAAGACTAGCTAGACAGGACGCAATTCTTGGGATGGACTTTATGGTCCTTGTCGGCATACGACTGAAATTATCTCATATGATTGACATGGCAAACGAAGTGCAGATCCAGCTGGCTGACCGGTGGCCTCTATAGGGTGCCCACATCAAATTGCTTAAGCTGGGCCAGTTTGTAACTGTGCCAATGGGATGGACAATGGAAGTAACGGTGCGACCACACGACCGGCGTCATAAGTTATGGCTGACTAGGGGCGAGTGTTGGGTGCCCTCGTTCGTTAAAGGAGAAGGTTACCCCATTTACGTAAGCGTGACCAACACCTCAGAGTACCCTCACCTTGCATGAGGATGTCATCATTGGAATGTGGCTGGCTGGAGACAAAGTCCCCGCCGGCAAGGTTATGTCACTATTGGCTCAAGACGCTATATCGAGTGGCAAAACCTGGCCTACCAGGCAACTACAGATCTAGTCAGGGAGGAGGGGCATGTGAAGGACGACCGAACACCTGTGGCGGTCAAACCGGAATACTGAGCGCCTTCTCCAATATTCGACCAACGTCGATCCAGGTTTAACGCGCTGGCCAAGACTCTGCTCCAGTAGCCAAACTGGTCCTGCTCACACCGTCTAAGACAAGAGAGCGGTTACAGCAGGAAGTGAAGCAGGTCAGGGTCACATGTTCGGCTACATCTGATGCCCTGCGGGCACGACGACGCTGGATTGACTAATCCTGGCTCGGATTCGAAATTAACCGAAGCTGACCTAGATGGGAAGTCACCTGACCAGGATTCGAAATTAGCCGAAGCTGACCAGGATGGGGGACCAGGCCAACCCGAGTGTAGCTAGACGGAATATCTATGGGACGATACGGCTGGAAGGTTGGGGGCAAATGATACAGCTGGTTTGGCGGAGGCCCCTTTGTCGCAAGAAAAACGTCCTGTTGGAACAGAGACTGAAGCCGACCAGGTCTGCATTCACGAAACGGGCGACCTGGATGTCGAAGGCATGGAAAATCAATCGCAGTGCTACTTGAGGTGACTCCCTGTCCCCCAGCGGTTATTAAGGACGATAAATAGGTGGGTGACCAAGACGTGAACACTACAGAAGAGATCAGCAGGGTGAAGGATATCATATGGAAAAGGAGACACCTGCTGATCGACCCAGGTGTTGCACTACCTCCGGCCGCCGATGGGGCAGTATGCGACATGGACGTGGGTAACGCAAAGTCAGTTGCGCAAAGGGTCCAAAGGGTTCCCCCCACTACCAAGAAAAGTTGTCAGAACTCACTAAACGATTGCTAGCCACTAATATCATCCAGCCGTTTACCTCGCCATGGGCGTCGCCCATCGTAATCATTAAAAGGAAAAACGGGGTGGATAAGGTTGTGCATTGATTACCGATTGGTAAGCCGGCTAACTATGCTGATGGTTTACCCGATTCCGCTTAGCAACGACGTGCTGGATGATATGGACAAAGTTTGATGGTAATGCTCGTTGGACATGGCTAGAAGATTTGGGTGGTCTCTATGACTGACCGTTCACGGGAAATCTCTGCGTTTGGTACACCCTTTGGTTTCTTTGAGTGGAACCGGATGCCTTTTGACATTTAAATGCCCCGCAGATATACCAGCGGCTAATAGATATCGCGTTGTATGGGCATTTCAAGATTAACGCAGACCAGGATCCCGCCCTGATATGGGTTGTGTTTACCAAAGGTGACCCTGACCCCAACCAAAACCTTCGGTTTTGGGGCGGTGGTCCAACATCGATTACATTCTTGGGACAGCACTTCCTGGGATTTGTTATGTGAAAAAGTGGAGAAATTGATGATTAGGGGTGGAAAGTGGAATCGCTCGATTAGTTTAGTGAAACGTTTCTGGGAAAAGTAAGTTTCTGGGCAAGTCTAACCTCTTTGGGTAACCAGGTCTCGATTGCTGGATTGGAAACCAATCCAAATTAATTGGAGTCTTTAAGTTATTTGCTTTTCCCGCCGTCATTGAAGGCTTTGCAATCCGTTTTAGGTAGCCTGAACTATTACAGTCGTTTCATCGAGGACTTTGCGGTCAACGCAGCAGTGCAGTATGTTCTTCGGGAGGTGGACTACCATAAGTTGCGGGAGCAGAGCCGGCAAGGAGATACGCTGGTCGGGTCAGCTATTTTAAGCCAATGAGAAAGTGGCTTCATCCGCCCTAGTAGGCGACCGGCTCCCCGACCCAGATTCGGCCAGGTCTGATGACCACATGAACAGGGCGAAGGTGGCCTTCGGCAGGCTAAAAGCAAAGGTGACGACCACACCGGTTCTGAAACACTTTGATGCAGATAAGGTGCCAGTGGTCATCATCTATGCTAACAAGTAGGCTATCTCGGCTGCCCTAGTGAAGGATCATGATGGAGTATTTTGTCCTATGATGTTCACCAGCCGGACTCTGGAAACCAATGAAGTGAACTATTGGCTGGTGGACAAAGAAGTTTTGGACTTGCTACGGGTCCTGGATGTGTGTGATACAATGTTGGTATCCCGGCCTATCAAGGTGATATCTAGGCGGTCGACCCTTTTATGGCTTCTTACAGCAAACGGACTTGGTGGTCGGCTAGGTAAATGGGTTGCACCCTTGTCCCAGTGGTCATTGGAAGTGATCAAATGCACTAAAGAAGAAGAAGAGATACTGGGTGCATTAACGGCCAGCATCACTCCAAGGGCAAAGGTGGAAGAAGCGCTGATAGCGATAGCGCCCCGGAAGCAGCCATTACAATCCATCACACTCCTGCCACCGACAGTCGGTCCAGCAGCAGAGTTGATGACTCTGAGCTTCGACGGGTCAGCTAGCGTCAAGAAGGGAGTAGGTGCTTACAGTTCCATCTTGCTGCCCGAGTGGAAAGTGGTGGCCGCTACCTATAACTTGACGCCTTGTATAACAGTGGATGAGGCAAAATACCGAGGACTGCTGCTTTGCTTGGAATTTCTGGCCGGCCAAACGCACGGGCGGATTATTATATGTGATGACCCCAATCTAGTGATCAGACAAATCACTGGGGAGATAGATTGTTGGGCTCTCCGACTAAGACTGTTGAACGATCGGCTAATGTTAGCCTTGACGAAATGGCCAGAGCACGACTTGTTACACGTTAAAAGAGAGTGCAATAAAAGTGCAGATCATCTGGCCGCGTTGGCCATGCGAGGTCAAGTTGGAGTCACGGCTTCTGATTCGATCCTGCTATCAGATCTGGTGGAGATCAATTGACTACCCGAAATTATCCGGACTGCTAACACCGGGGGGGTAATTTAAGTGAATGCTGTCACCAAGTCGCAGAAGCGCCGTTCCGTAGCCACCGACTTGTCGCCTACGGATGTAAGGAATGAAGAGATAGTGCAGCTGCTGGGGTCGATCGGATCCTTAAAGCGGAGGATGAAGAGGAGTGAATGGTGAATTTTAAATGCGTATCTGAATGGGAAAGTGGAATAGTTGAGTGCCGATCAGGCCAAGGAGTTTTTAAGATAGCCCCAGACTACGAAGTGGATGAGGATGGGTTATTTTTCTCTATTGAGATGATGACCAGCAGGAGGTTGATAGGGATAAGTCGGCACGGTTATTCGTGCGGACCCACCTTACAATCAGATGTCCTCCACCACTACCACGTAAGCTTGAAGGAGGGGGGGCATCAGGGCATCGGACGGACATATCATAAGATGAAAGCGCTTTTCCATTGGAGAGGCCTCTATCGCAGTGTGCAGGCTTATGAAAAAACTGTCCGGATTGTGTAAACGGGAAGGGTCGGCTGACCATTAAAAGGCGGTTACCTGGAAAAATACAAGCAATCTATCTTTTCCAAGTCTTCGCAATGAACCACATCTCATCCCTACCTAAATCTCGAAATGGATATACCGAACTCTTAATCTGGACGGATTTACTTACAGGGCTGGTCAAAGCCAGTTCCATCCGTACCGCGCAGCAGGTGGCTCAGAGTTATGAGAAGTGCGTGTTTATACGTTTCGGGGCAAGCGAGGTCATTAGACATGAACGAGAACCTGGATTTATGGCAGACGTGTTCCGAGCCTTCAACAAAATCTTGGGGCAAAAAACAGAGCGCGACCATGGTCTATCGTCCACAAGCGAACGGGAAGGCCGAAAATATGGTACAGAATCTGACTAGTGCCGTTAACATGTATTTGGTGGAGGCCGGCCAGCACGACTGAGATGAATATGCCGAAAGGCTGGTTTTGCTATAAATTTGCCGTACGATCGGGTAAGGGGAGACACCCCTTCTTATTTAGTTTACGGATGGGATCCTAGATCCACCTTGGAAGCCTCGATCCCAATAGGGTGTACTCAAAGCCGTGGTCGAGACGCTCGTCGTAGGAAGATGGGGGTACAACGCCATTACTCGCTAGCACGTGAACAAGTGAACAAACGCTTACGACAAGCTATCCAGGACCGCGCCGATTGGAACCATGACCAGGCCAGTGAACACATTATAGAGCCAGGCTTCTAGGTATGGATATACCTGGATCGAATCAAAGAAGGTTATGCATGGAAGTTGGCCCTTATGTGCAGGCCTCTTTAAAGTAGGTAGAGCTACCTATCTACCTATTTTAGTTAAAAATAGGTATTCTAGCAAACCCATATTAGAAAGTCATCGAATATTGTATAGGAATCTGTCAGAAAGCACATTAGGCATTCTGGCACCATACATATATCAAGATAAATAATAGGACACCCCGAACTAAAAGCTAGATTGGTTGATGGGCGCTGGTCACGCAAATAAAACGGTGGTAATGGATATAGTAAGAGTGGCATTTTCTCGACGCCAAAACCAGAAGATCACGACTGTGCGTTTCTACAGGCGGCAATTGCTTCCTATCTGAAAAGAAGCAACCGCGGACGTCGACAAATTACAAGTGGAAAAGAAAATGAAAGAATTCAGGAAGAGAAGACAAGTGGCGGTAAGGAGAAGTCGTTAGGGGTACTGAAGCCCAAGGAAGAGAAGAGTAAACCCTCCGACAAGATAGGAGGGCAAGCAAGTGCTTGTTGATGCTGCTTCTAGTGATACGGTGGCTAGTGGTATAAAGGAGAACGTCATGAAGGTGAAGAAGGAGAAGGAATCAGATGGAAAGCAAAGACGGCACCTAAAGAAATAAAAGCTGATGAGCAAAAGGATTTTCACGAAAACAACGGGAGACGTCAAAGAGCTCGAGAAGAACAAAGAAGTCAAGGTCGAGGTCGAGTATAAGAAAGAAGCTACATTGAGGTGGACTTTATTCTCTACTTTCTCCATTGCCTCCTATATTGTAGAGGCAATGGAGAAAGTAGAGGCTGACGTGGATCAAGCTAAGGAGGAGGTCAAATTTGAAGAGATGAAAGTGAAAATAAAGAAGGAAGGGACAAAGGTTGAGGAGACGAACGAAGATGTGAAGGAAGAGTACGCGAAGGAGGTGGCAACTGAGGAGACTAAGATTGTGAAGACGGAGCAAGGTGAAAAGTGAAACGCTCTTGGCCGAGGTAAATATATATATAAAATTCAAGAAGTCAAGACGGAGGCCACCACAGTCGCAACGGCAACTACGAGCGGATCAACGGTTCTGGAGCCGAATTTGACAAGTCAGCTGTCGCCAACAAAGACTGTCGTAGGTAAGGCAGTGTAGTTCACGAGCAACTCGGATGACTTAAAGTGGGAATGTCGGCGAAAAAAGCGTCGGTGGTGACGCTTTCTAGCATCCAACGAATCAGTAGAAGATAAAGAATCGAAAGCGAAGAAAAAAAACACAACCGCAAAAACTCTGTTCTCTCAGCCTCCACTTTTGTCGGCATCGACGGTTTGCGATAGCTTTGAGTCGCCTGATGGTGTAGATGACGTAAGTCGCGTCTCGAATGCTAACGATTTGCAGGAGAAGTCTCGCAACCAACGCCGTAAGATAAAAAGAAAGAAAAGGCAGAAAAAATACCGCTCTTTTGAAGTGGAGGCGTAGGGGTGCAAGCCATCAGTTGATGATTGAGAGAATACAGATTGCGGGTGATGTCTTCTTTACTATATGCGTTATGAATTTGCCAAAATATATATGAAAACGTGTGTAGAAAGTGGTAAACAAAATCAGGAAATGAATAAATATTTTCCTATTTCTTTCGAAGTCCATTATCCAGATATCATACTGATACCAGAGGATCAATTTTAGGTTGAGGACGAGCAGATGACGTATCTCAAATGTTCTTGTGAATTTAGGTATTTTGAAAAAATTGGATTAGGTATTCTGTACTTTTTCTTGACACACTACCTACTTTTAAGAGGCCTGCTTATGTTTTTATGTGTCATAGCCCTTTCCGGGGAGCAGAGTTGGTCGGGGAGCACGTCGTTAAGTTGGTTACGGCAGGCGCTAATTACAACGTTTTTCCGATAGCTCATGTCTCCAAGCTGAAACTGGTAAGATATTCCCCTGATCACCCGAGTACTCGCCTAGTACCCGGAACCGACAGGTACGATTTTGACGTAGGCTTGTTGCCCGAAGACAGTTGGGACAAACCGCTAGCCCCATACGAATATGAAGTTGAAAAGATTTTGGATGTTAGATCAGGATGGAAGACCAGATTTGGCCCGACCCACCGGGAGTTTTTGATACAGTGAGAAAAACGAAGAACCGTCGGTGGTAGATGAGCTGGATCAAAATTGTGGGGCGCTGATGAAGGGGTTCGACCACCCGCGAGCGAGCCGGAATCGATTTGAGGTCATGCAGACTTATGAATAAAGTAGGCTGACCCGGGAAACTAGGTCATTATGTTGTCGTTAAGCAGGGTAAGCCGGACTTGATGATTTTTTATCGGTCAATCATAGTAGACAGGAATTAATCTGGTCAGAAATTTACCAATCAGATGCTGGACAAGATCTCACGAAGTCGGCACAGGTGATGAAGTGCTGAAGATGGACAGGTGGTTGGGTTATGGAGACAAGTGGGGAGTAGAGAGGAGGTCGCCTCGATATGGAGGATGGAACGATAAACGAATTAGAAAAGTGAACAACAACGAATGGATGGGTGGAATGAAGCGAACTAGAACAAAAAAAGCATGATAGTCCCGGGGTCAGGATGCAGGCGTTCACTCCAGGATGCCGGTTGGGGTCTTGCCGATATTAGTTATGCCATGGATCCTACCGGTCGATCTCATCAAGCGAAGCCTGGAGGGTAGTAGTGTGACTGGGGTCACCTACCCGGTTCAGCCCTCAGCTGGCTCCCCACTCTTTTCCAACTTACAATTAGCCATATGAAACGCAATGGGACGAAGGAATATGTCCAAGTCACAGTGGTCATCTTTGATTCCATTGGCGATGAGGGTACACAGGGATGGTCCAGCCTTCAGCCGCTCGGCTCGATTGCGGCGCTGTTTACTTTGGACGCGGTACCCGGTCAGGCCAGTGTCCTTGTTCTGGGCTTCAACCAAGATGTAAGTGAAGGAAGAGGACTCCCAAAAAGCCATACAATGACGAGAGAGAAATTCCGCATATACACAACGAAAATCCACAAACCAGCTGAGGTGGGGTAAACCCATATCGGGCATATCCGACACCAATACGGTCCATGGATTTAGAGACATAACCGCCTCGATCGGCTTAGAATTGATCACGTCAGAACACCAGACCGAAGCCTGGGGTGCCTGAAGACGGAGGAAAGATCCTAAACGCGAGAGGAGACAAACATCAAGCGATATGGCCGCCTGTGAGGTCAGCAACGCGCAGGTCTTTCAGCTGTACCGCAGACCAAGGGCGAGCCGCACTTAAGTCAGAAGAGCACCAGGCTTTCCGACGAGGAAACCAAACGGGTGGAGACTCTTCAACCGACTCATTGGACTCGTCCGATGATTTCTCAGCCTTGCCCATGCTCGAGGCCGGCTTATCCAATCCGAAGACGTCCCGAAGGGGTGAGTTTTCAATATCATCGGTGGTGTCCTTATCGGCGTCTACTTCGAACAGGCCAGATTTCTTCTTCTCATCGTGGGAAGCGGTGGACGGTCCTTGGGGGCCATGAGGAGAAATGCCAAGATACACCGGAAAGGGCGGAGAGCCAGACGAATACTCTTGGACACTACACAAGGGGGCGACCCACCAGAATCCGGCAGACAAGAAGCGGTTGAGATCAAATCGGGGCTGGAGATCGGCTCATTCTCACCCCGGATCTTCGAAACTTCCGCCAACAAGGAAGACTGCTTGGGCGATTTAGTGGCCGCTTGAGAGGGGAGGGACATAATCCGGCTTGACCTGGGTTTGCCTCCGCTTATCGGGGGGGGGGGTAGGTATTTCGGTTCCGATTCTACCACCAACCCATCCTTCCCATTATCCGCTAACTCCGGTTTCGGCGCCGAAGCATCCGAAGGGAAGGCGTCCGCCTCTGACTTGAAGACTGCGGGTGCAGGGGCAACCACGCGGCTCAGGATCTAGAATGTCTCAAGGGACCCTAACCTTCCGCAATTATCAGCTGGCCTGCAGCCGGCCTCCTCACTACCCACAGAGGGAGTACAGGTCGAGAAGATACCGGATGGCGTGTCGGATAGGCGCGGGACCCTGCATCAGACTTGTCACCCTGCCATTCGCTTCTGCTAGCCAGACTCGGTCAGCCGGTATCGCAGACAAGGAGTCCGTTCGACGGTTCAGGAGATCGGAGACTTCCTTCATGGATCTATTTACATTCGATTGGAACTTGGCATGCGCCTCATGATATTCCTGGATCTGGAATTAGAGTTCAGGCAGCTCGGAGGCCGACTGCTCCAGATGCTTCTTGCGCTTCTTAGCTTCTGTGAGATGTGGATATTGTATATCTCTAGCGGACCTAGGCTTACTTGCGATTCCTTCAGTCGCTGAGAGAGACGAGTATACCGCTTGTAGTGCTTAGTTACTTTTCGGGAAGCATGGGAAGACTCTAGCATCAAGGTGTGGAGACGCACCATGCGGTTTCCGGCAGGGAGATGTAGAGTGAGCAGCTGATGAAGCAAAACAGGTCAAGAGTGGCTGCACTTACGCTTGAATCCCAATGTGGATACGGCTTTCTGGTGTGGTATGCGCAGGGAGTCGATGGATTCGGATAGTAGCTTGTACCAGTTTCCCTTCCGAATAAGGTCGGCTACCCCGTTCTCAAATTGAACAATGCGGCTCTAGAAACTTAGGGCAGCGGGCATCTCCCGGACACTGACCTCATCTGCTTGCTGATCATCCAGACTCGCCGCTAACGACAGCTCGGTTTTCGACTTCTACAGGGTAGCTATTTGGGCTGTCAAAGCAGTGATTTGACCTTTCAGGTTAGCTATCTCCGGTTACCCTGGACGGTGTCCGAGACCTGAGGACCGCGTACTTAGGCAGCTTGAAGGTGGTCTAGCTGGTCTCAGGAAACGGACCGGCAACGGGTCAGCGTCTCGTTCGTCGTGGCAGGACATGTGAGCGTTGAATGGTGAAAGATGAATGCGTAGTGAGATCGTGCTCAAGCGTTGTGCGGCTGCGACAAGACACAGGGGCGGCTGAGGTGAAATGGCTCCAGCGTTGGTCAACTGATTGATGAGGGATAAATCCACCAACTTGATTGGCGTCCTGTCGATATGAGTGACCAACCAGGTTGGCCCCTCTTTTTCGGATACGGCACACAAGCGCCCAGCAGGCTAGCTACGCTATTTTGGGTAAGGTACACAAGCGTCCAGCTGCTATATTTTGGGTAAGATACATCATAGGTTTAAACTGGATTAGGGATAAAAATCAGAATACATTTTTCTTCTAAGACACAAGTCGCATTGGATCACAGCAGAGGCTAACAAGGTCACCTATAGTTGTTATTGATTTGCCCAAAAAAGGTTAAAAAAAAACCACCAGAAGTCCCATGACCGGGAGCCATTTGAGAAACTCTATACCCACTCAAATCGCCCGTGTTTAGAACACGGTTCAGTTGTATTGGAAGACTGGCCATCATCTCCTATATTTTCTTCTTGGCCACCCGTGTGGTTGTCGGTGCTTCGCCCGGCACCACAGGGATATGACCTCCCTGGAGCCTCGCATCCGTCCTTTGACCGCCCGCAGACACTATCGACCGTCTTCTAAAAAAACAAACTTGATCCGGCTGGTTGACTCCGAGCAACGTTGCTGGCGTACCTAGTCCACCTCCCTTATCTTCTGTTCCGCGTCCGGGTGCTGGTCTGACGCCTCGGAGCCTCTGCGTATGCCTCTCACAGACATCATCCCGACGTCCTTAAGGCCATGGTCCAAAAAATTTTATTCTCATTCTCAAACTGATATATTCCACTCAAAATAAAGGGCACTTTTGGACCAAGAAACTATTTTCATTCGATGCGACAGTCATGCGCTCCGTCAAAATGTTCGGTCCCACGCAAGAGGGTGCCGCTGATTACGCCGTTGGTCATGCCGAGGTAGGTGCAACTGTAGGAGACGCCACGCCGCGGCGTTCTCTACTGTGGACTGATGTGATGGTTATCGCTTTGCTGAGGATTCGTTTCGAAGCAGCTAGCGTTGCTCGCCGCATCTCGAAGGCAAAGACCAACAAGGAGAAAGATATGGTGTGGAGAATTTTTGCGGCAACCCTGACTGAGGAGACGGGCGTGACAATGGCGTGTTTACTCTAACATAATTTTAGATAATTTACATACGACTTTTTTATATTAAAGCAGCTTTGTGTAATTATGCAGCTGACTGTGCCATTCACTGCTTAGGTGCAAAGAAGCCATGTATACTTCTTTGGTGAAACTCCTTCATCGTTTTGGTCTTTTTCTTCATACTATTCTCATCATTTTGTACTTCATTGCTGTGCTCTCCATATTGATAACAGGACGCTGATAATTCCACTTTGTTTCCCATTTGGTTGTTGCATGCTTCTTCAGTCCGCCAATCATCGACATTCAACCCTATGCCATGTTGATGGTCCTCTGGTCCTTCTAAAGCTGCCAACGCTCTTTTCAGCGAAAGTGAGGTACGCATTAACACGCTCTGCTTACTTTGCATCCCACGATTACAGCTCAACTCATTGAAAAGGAAGCCTTTGAGCCATTGCAATACCACACCGCTTTGCTGATCCCAAGCACGATCCTTCAAGCTGGTGGCTAAAGCTAACAATGGATTCACTTTTTTTAAAATCCACGTCACTTTGAAACAAAGCATACACCAATTCGCAATGACAAAGCGAGGCTGCTAGCCACTGAATCAAAATTCTAGTTCACGATCGCCTCGGAGTACACCGCAGCCCCAATTTCCAGTTGCTACAGGCCTACGGCATTTGCCTTCACCATCTTCTGGGTAAACAAAAACCAGCATAAGCCTTGAACAGATCGCGCCAAACGTGCTCGCGCGTATATTGTTGCTCCACCTGCATAGACCCACAATCAGTTGCATCAATCCCCACTACCACATATTCTCGACGTAAAAGACCTTCAGGCACCGAACATAAAGCTGCTGTGTCCTCGAAGTTGCCATCATATATAAAAGGTCCTCCGTATCCTCTATATGCACTGCAGTGCTCCGTTCCATGTATCACAAACGACTCGTGGGATATAAACTTGGCAAACATGAGGCATGACACGAGTAGCTCCGGTGACAGTAAGAAGCGCATTTCTTCCTGTACGCATCTAGAACCAAGCTCTCCACCACCGGCAAACTGGTTTGCGAAGTCAAAATTTGCAAACGCTTGTGCAGATCCTCAATCAAAGTGTTTGAAACACACCTTGCAGTCTTGTGATTGAGGCTGTACATCCGCATTACGTTGGGCGTGGTCAAGACTACGCTCACTTTGCACCACAGTTCCTAATATACAAAAGAGCTCTGCAAAAAGGTTCCCCATTCACATTTTCTCTCGCGCGAGTGGTAACGGAACACCTACCCGCGTAAAATCAATCACTTCGGTAAAAAATGATCCACGCTTCAGTGTTACACGCGGAACAACGCGCAAAAAGTATTGCAAAAGACAACGATTTTTTGGCTTCTCAGCACTACCATTTTGTTCATATGAGCAGGGGCTGAAAACATCCGAACTGCAGTAAAATGCGGAAAATGAATGAAATACTTAGCGTTACCAACGCCACCTAGCTCGTTTTCGTTGCTCTTTGAGCTCATTTCAGCTTGAGTGATGCTTTTGTCTAGAAACATACAGAAAAGGCAACCGCAAACCAACGTCAGCACCTCCAATTTAGAACACCGATAGCTGCGAGTAGCGCTTCGAGCATTCTCTTCCGCCCGATCTTCTCCAGTCCTTACCTCATTAATACTGTCCCTGACAGCAATTGCTTCCAGGGGGGTTAAGAGTGGCGGCGGTTTAGGAAACATCTTCGGTATGGAGAGCACTAACTGTATCATTTCTAGCAGTGCGTCTCTAAAAATTAAACCTGCCCCTGTCTTGTCAACAACTGGAATTGAACAATACCTCGCCAAAAAAATTGTGTCGACAATCCATAACTTTAAACGGTAATTGTTTAACATCACACAAACCTCATCCACTGCATATTTCAAGCAATTACATTTGCGTCTTGGACCGGACAGCATCATCCTGCAATAAGCATGACAAAGGCACAACTGTTACAATCCATCACAACATAGTATGTCTATCCTGATGCTCGTACAGTTGCAATCTGGCTACCAGTTCGTGAAGATTACGAATAGGCTGCGCCAAGTAGGCGGCAATATATGGACAAAGTGGCACTTCAACACGATAAATTGAAACTGGGGGAGCAAGGAAGGCGCATTCTGAGGTCTCTAGATCCTTCGCCCTGTCCGTTGTCTTGATACCCCACCGGATACTGCAGCCATAGGACACTAGGTCTCGGAGGTGGTTCGAAAAAAGGATGACGATCAGGTCGTAACCATCGCCTATGACGCAGCATTTCTTTCAACCAAAAGCACGTCACAGGCTGCAGTGATACGTTTGCGATAGCTGCGGTAGGTTTGCAGACGGCCCAGTAACTTGTGATCACGTAAACGACATCGGATATTCGAACATTCGCTGCGCCGTAAAGCCTGCCATTATTTTTCAGCAACAATTCTTCCATCTCCTGACGCTGTGAGAACAGCCGTTACGGAAAGAACTGCGGCGGTATTGTTGTCAATCTTGATTGCGCAAATATGTGTGACGGACATAAAATACAATACTTGAGAATCGTTTTTCGTTTGAGAATCGCTCGGCAAGTCATTCTCATCTGAGAATGGATTTGGAGGGGTAGGGTAAATTTTCACTAATGAGCGTCAGCTTTTTTGAGAATGAGAATGAAGATGGCTTTTTGCTTTTTGGACCAGGGCCTTAACAGCTGACCTGGACAGCCAATTCGGTTTCGATTTGGCTTGCTGTGGAAGATCGTGGAGTATTGTTTGGATTTCCTGACTACGCGTAAAATTGGAGTAACCCCTTTATTATCTTTCGTTGGACTGGCCGATTGAGTAGCATTTTCGGTATACTGGAATCAAGTATTATGTCAGTCCGCTCCCCGGTGAAGATTTTCGCCCAGGCGGAACCCTAGTCCTAACCCTCGTCCACCGATTCAATCCGGTTTTTAACTTTTCGCCCTAGAGTCCACAAGGAGAGCGTAACCGCCAGTGCTGACGTGAGCTTATACAAGACGGATCATTCCAGTGGTCACGGCCAAGGTGATGGAAGTTACCGGTCCAGCCTGATTGATGCTTGATCGGACCAAGACCTGGATGACGGAGGCCCCCTCCGACAGTCAGTCATCTCCCACATGGGTGTTCGGACCTCGAAAGGAATTTCTCAGAGCAACTACACCACAGTATCGTCACGGTTGCGCTTGTCGCCTACCGGACTGACAACATATTTCGTGGAGTGTCTACCTCCAGAAGTTCAATGATATCAGACATTCAGACCTAACAAAATTGTTCGACGCTCCTGTGTCGAACAGAGCCCGCATGGGAACATCGTTTCCTTGGGCGGTTTTACCTTACCCTGAACTTGTTGACAGGACACTGTCCCGTCCGAAGCTACTATCCTCACATGCTCAATGTCGGAATTTGAGATGTAGAACGCCTTGTTCTTCATGTTTTTGATAAACAAAGGGATGCCACTTTTGATGTCGCCTGCCAGCGGCTTTGATGGTCCGCTAAACGCGTGGAGACGGGCGCGCGCCATAAACTCATGGGCGTAGTGCCCCATCTTCGCGTATCTTTTGCAGCGAAGGAAATACCTGTTTTCGGTACCTTCGAGGGTCGTCGCTTTAAGTTGGCGTCGCTGTAGGCATTCTCTATTTATTGTGTGGTGAGGTAGCGCAGTATTGGTACCGATAGTGGCGACAACGACAGAAACAAGACCATGGCCCAGCAGGAGCAAGACGTGCTGAACACCGTGACGTTGATGCTAGAAAATACAATATATGCTTTTGTCGATCTATCCAAGCCGACGCCGCTATATGCAGCAAGATTGCGAGAAAAATGAGCCAAAAAAGTTTGTCGTTGTACTGTGTTGCAATGACGTGTGACGTACGCAAGTGAAGAAGATATAATCATGTTGATCTATTAGTGGCTAAAGAGAGATGGTGCATTGGGATCAGCGCTGCAAACGTATCTTCATCTTGCATGTCTGAAGTTTTCTGACAGGACGAGCAAGTTACAACACAATGCAGCCATTAATAGGGCTAAGATTCGTACTGTCGTGTTTACTTCACTTCACGACGATAACAACTCACGATACCAATTGACGGCAGCGCTGGGCGCCTGTTTCGGCCTTCTAGTGCTTGGTAGCTTTCCATTAAAAGAAAAGGAACGGATTGAAATGATGCAAAGCCTCGACAAGCTTGCGTCGTCGCTGTCGTCGTGGGCGATTAGCCTCGTCTTTCTCGTGATTGGGCTTGTATGCTTTCTACCCACCTCATTTTTTATTAGACCATCAGAGCAAAGACTACCACATTGATATATACCTGGTCATACGTCAATTACAGTACTATGAATCATTTGATAAATCCTTTACGATGAAGTCATATAGATACCAAATCTGAAAAGTCATAAAATACCGAGTCAATTTCGATATGACTCAGTCTTTCCGAAATTAGACATATCATCGTATGTGCCACATTACACTAAAACATGTCGAAACTAATCTAGCAGTGTAGCCTTAAAATAGTATACCATAAGTATAGAGTGCCATATGTGATATAGTAGCCAAAGAAAAAGTAGCTAGCCCTTATTCATAAGTATTGGTAGTTAATAACTTTGCTCGAATCGCTAGACTGCTCGTGTTGTTATCTTTTTTAAGAGTCATCGCGTCAAGACGCCAACTTTATTGGTTCCGCCTAATAACTAAAGTGCGACTCGCCTGTGCAAGGGATATTGGTGATGAGTAAACTACCTTTACCAACTTTAGGTTACTCTTAAAATAGCTTGAATGCATTTGGCCCGGTTTTATTTCAACCGACTTTTGTCGCGTCATGCCGTCGCTCGTCTCATTTTTTCCAGCTGATGAAATCAGAAGCTTTCGGGGTAGACCAATATCGCCTGATTATACAATTTTTGTGATTTTATTTGTCAAATGCCACTCAGGACTCCCATTTTTACTTTTGCTTCTAATAAATCTAAGTGTTCCTTTGGATTCAAAAGATGTTGTAATTTGACATCCACCTCATCCTAAAGCTTTTATTGCCGGTTTCAATTATTTTGCAATGTTGAGTCAACCTAGTTATAATAAAGCGCTTATTAGTATCCTAACTAAATCTCCTGTACACTGTTACGTTAGTATCCAAGAATGGTTCTAAACAGTGGTTTTGAAAAAGATAACATCGCAGGAATCACAAGATAGTTGCAGAAAAATCTGTCCTCATTGGTGCTTTAGGTTTACACTTATATCGATTAAACCGTGCCGCAAAACGTTACTATAGAATCGGAAGGTAATAGCAACGAAATGCAAGATGCGATGAAGTCGAACCAGAAGGTTTATAAAGTATACCGGCTCTATGAACTATAACAATAGGACGAGCGTAAAGATGACAAATCGAGTTCGGTATATTATTCGATTTTAGAAGAGCAAAGGGTGAAATGATGTGGAAGTGGATATTTGATGTGAAACCATGCAAATTCGAGTAGGACACATTAAATTCGAATTTGATTGGTCTAAATGAGTTATTTCGAAATTAGTTGGTCTTTGACTTGAGACCAAAGAACAAATCATAGAACTGGGTTTATCTAATAAAACCTAAGAACAAATCATAAGAGTACTATTTGATTAGATGGTCTATTGAGTTATTAATAATTACTGTAACGTAAAACATCAGGTTTTCGCAGGAAATAGGGTACCTTAGCAAAATTTGGATTATTTTGTTCAATCAGCAGATAGGTGGAATCGGCATGAACAAATGAAAAGCTCGAATCAAGGACTAGGCGGTGGTGTAAAGGGTTATCCTTAGAGATGGCTCTGAAAAATGTACAAGCTGACCAAAGTTGACCAAAAGCCAAGCAAAAGTATCGAAAACATCAGTTTTTCGCGGAAAATCTTCGATATTGGAGCGACTATTACGTATCACGACGTACATAGACGAGCATAATCCTCAATTATACAGTGGACTAAAGGGAGAGACTACGTGTTACACAGATATTACACGTGGGAGACTGAGTAATGCGTGTAAATAAAACACATTTGCTTCAGATAGAGGACCAACTCCTCCGACTATAGCTTTATGGTAACGACCATGGCCATGACGACTATGGCCACGACGACTACGAGATAAAGAACAAAGGAGACTGCAAAAAAGGAGTTACTTTATCAAAGCATGCCATAGTGACAAGTCTATCAATGGCTAATTCGATTATGATAGAGTTTTGCCGCCCAAATTTGGTCAATAATCTGCTGAAAGAATACGACACCCTGTAGTATCGTGGAGGATTCTCGCATGGTATTTTCTTTTGTCAGGGTTTTGATAAATAGTAATTGTGTTTCGAGGATGCCATTGTTCTCTTGATTTGACTACGACAAATATGATTACAAGGGTTACAATAAACATCGCTACATGGACTATGGTGTAGGCTATGGATACGGCTACAAGAGCTATGGAGACGAATACCACAACGACTACTATGGCTACGATTACGGCAGTGACTATTACGGGTACGGAAAAGACTGTGGTAAATGCAATGGAAAAGGTTATGACAAAGGCAACGGCTACGGTGGCTATTATCCGGGCTACTACTCGTCGTACGGTGGGGACTACGGTTATGGATACGACTACCCGGACTATTATTCGTCCTATGGTTACGGCTACAGCAACGAATACCCTTGCTACGGCTACCCAAATTACTTTGGCTACGAGTTTGCCTCAAGAGCTGAGGTTGGTGCTGACAGAATGAAAAAGGAGTCGCAGACGTTATCCCAGGAGGGTACCGATGTCAAGTCAACGGAGAAGGAAAGCAGCAAGACGACGGCATCACCGCTGAAGTCGAACGCGAGGGAAACCTAGGACGACGCAAACAAGTCGAAAAACAAGTGAAGAGCTGAGCCCACTGGGTAGTGCGTAAAGTGTGAATAGTGCCGATATAGGGTGATGCATGTAGTGTAGTCCCTGGTGATATGTAGCGTAGAGTAGTAATCTTTAGCCTAGTTTTCTTTACATGATCATAGATGGTTCTCTCAGGAACATACGGGTACAACATACGAATCAATCTCATTTTAAGACCAGCGAGGTGGTCCTGCACAGCCTCTCTAGCTCATCGGCATCGTATTGCTTCTTCCTCATCACTACACTGCGAAAAACTGCGATAAACTGCTGCTATCGAGTAATTTGCCAATCGTGTCACGCGTAGCGAAAATACAGGTATGTGATTGGCCAGCTGATGGATTCTGCGGAAAACTAATGTACTGCGAAAAACTGATGTTTTACGATAACATTTTTTTAGAAATGATGCGTCCTTTTTTGTAGATGGGGGTCAACATATCAATTCGAGGGGGTCAGAATAATGTTTTCCATAGTTAACTTATAATAAATTAAAGGGAATATTCCAAAAGGTGAGTCAAATACAAAACCTTCACCAAAAGGTGACTGAAATGGATTTAAATGGTTTTAAATATTTTACATGTTGTTCTAAACGTTTTTACAAGAACATTTATGGTAAAATACGACTAATTACTATTTCAGTTAGGTTATAGGTTTATCCGAGGAGCGACTTAAAAATGGCAGCGCCTTTTTCCCATTTCCCGCCCACTATTTGCATTTGCAACTAATGGGGCATTGGACTAAACTCACGAAAGCGGGAAATTTTTATATTTATTCATTTTCGTTCATCGGCTAATTAGATGATCAATTCCTACATCAAACTTTTATAGCACCCATCGCTTGCTCTTTGATTAGCCTGAAAGTCATGCATCTTATTACGCTGTATTACCTCTACAATAGTGGTTCTCACGAACCAAAGTATAATGGAGAATGGCGAGATAACGGATTGTCATTGGTCAGATCCATCATGCATCCTACCTCATCCTTCTCGATCTGTCATCCAAAAATAAAAGAGGAGGCTGTAGAAATGCAGTAGGTTGACATGTGATTCGCCAAAAAGACTGAAGAAGAATGCTCGTAATTGGCTGTTATTCCTGAGTAGAATGAGCTATCTTCTATCCAAACCTCCGGCCTATGAACGGCACGAGAACGACATCACACAAATACTAGGTAGCTGAGAGATACTAGTAACAAATAAAAAGAATAAGTCGTCTAGATGGATTAGAATCACAGAATGTTTGAAAGCGAGTTGGGTCTTAAACGTTTACTCACTCCTGTAGACATTATTCACTATAAATTTATATTGTGCTCTGACTTTTGGAGAATGAATAAGCCAGCTCGAGGTCCTCACGACGGTACAAGAAGGATGAATTTTCATTGGTCAACTCCATCATTCAACCTTCCATTCTACCTCTATTCGTGAGAACCACTAATACATACCAGAATTCCAGGCGATGGATAAAATGAATTATCCAAAAATAAACTATCTGTAAAATTTATTGAAAATGACGTCGTCCCAGATATCACATTGTCATTATAAGGCTTCCTAGATCGAGATGAGCCATTAGAATATCTAGTCTCTACCAATGAGTTGTCGTTCGTTGCAGTATTTGAGATTATAAAGCACAGTAACCATCGGATCTTACGATAAATTTCCATGTTCAAACATCATGTAGAATATTTAAAACCATTTTAAACCATTTGAGTCATCTTATGAAGAAGTGTTTGGATCTGAGCCACCTTTTGAAAATTTCCCCAAGTTAAACTAAGACAAGGTCAAACTGGGATCCAGGTGGGAATTAAGAGCATCTTCAGTCGTGTGATCTACACCATTTTGAGGTCAAACTGGGATCTAGATTGGTTCAAAGTGGGAATGTTACGTTTTAACAATTTTAGACAAATCAATGTGGGAGGTAAATCGTACCTAAGGGAAAACGGGTGTTATGCGTAAATTACTCATCTAAATATTATCACACGTCAGTTGGAACGAAGGTGCATCGCGCGGATTCTCTCGCGCCCCACGATTATATTCGATACTGGGGGCGGCAGTTGGCGCCCTGTTGTCTCCATCATACGAGGATTCACCTCCAATTCAAACGCTCGCAGTGTCGGATCCGTGCTAAATCCTGTCTCGCGCAACTTTTGTTCAATTGAATGTTTGCTCTTATCCGGCGGCGTGCACGTGAATCGAATCATGTTGGCCACTTTTTTGTCCGTCGCTTTTCGAGGACATTTTTGGCCACCTATGATACGGCATACTTCCATGGGCAAATAATTCTTCTCTTGAGGGGCGCCTACGTGTAAACACGGCAGATTGGGATAACGCAAACGGATCTTATACACTTCTTTAAGTATTGCGTAATTGACGTTCGCTTGCATTCATCGTTCTCAAAAAATGTCTTATCCGCACTCTCTTTCGATAATCCATTCACGCGGTAGCTTCGACGCACACCAGGACGATGCGTGATACTCACTTTAACGTGTCGACAATCATTCGGTTCTGAGTCGCCCGCAAGCTCTGAAAGTAGCCAAACCAGAGCTCCGCGCCTTCTCCAAGCGACGTTGCACCAGCACCATGAAACAAATTCCTGCCCACAACCGTAAACTTTTGCGACGCCGTGTGCCGCAGCGCCACATCCAGTGCTTGCAGTGCATCATACGGCGTAGAATTCAGTCGTCCTGCAAACAATTCGTCTAACTGCTGCTTGCGAATCACGACCGGGTTCGCCTCTTTCACGACTGCCGAAAACTCTTTCTCTCGTCCACCATCGTCCGGAAGCTTCAACTCGGTAAATTCTTGCACTTGTAAAGGCAGGCGCTTGGGCGTGTAAATGTTTTTCCGCGCATCGGAAACGGCCATCACATCCGGAAACTCGCGTGCTAACTTGCCCATCGGTGCCTTTATTATTTTATTCGCGAGCGATTTTGGCGGCCCCTCATTCCCAAAACTTTTGCCACCTTCCGCCATCATCACATCGTAATGATACACGTCGCCCGCCAACGTGAAGTTCACCTTGAAATGATTGGCATGAATTTTCACCGCTTTCCCGAGTTTGCCAAACCCTGGACGAGGCGGGAAATGCGTCTGCACAACCGAACGAATTAGCTGGGACGGCGTCGGGACATGTTCTTTCTCTTCCACCTGCATCGTGAGCGACGCAATGCTGGACGCTAATGAAGGAACCGTGGGAGCGACGAGTACCGGAGCCGGGGGCGGCGCAGCGGCTGGAGGACCAGGGCTAGAGACGGAGAAAATAAAAATCTTTTCAATGACTACAATTTTCCTTAGTTACGATTTACCTCCACATTGAATTGTCTATTTTACCACTTTGATTAAAGAGAGTGGATACAGTCACCGATTGCAATTGGACGAAAAAAGAATGTTCGAGGAATGTTCTCCAACCGCCTGACTCTACACAGCCCTCTAACCGGCGAACGGCACGGTGTATAGTATACTTCCACCACACATTTAAAATTTAAAAAAAAACAAAAAAAGATTTTCGGCGCGAAAAATGGCACGTAAACGTACCCGGAAACCCTCCCCCAAGAAGACGTCTGGCAGCGGGGATGGCAGCTTTGAGGACGACCACAGGGTCCGTAGTCGTTCGAGTGGAAGCAGCTATGATGACGACAAGGGGGAGGGGGGAGGCAGGAGTCGCAAGACGGAGCCGAAAAATGACGACAGAGAAAAGCAAGCAGCAGTTGGACCTCCGCTGGAAGAAAGAGAATTTTCAAGTTGGGATGAAGTAAACGAATATATGACTGTATATGAATCGCGATCATATCAGGTGCAAAGGATAGCATAATAACTTTTATTGATGCTCATACTAATATCTGATGTATTTCTTTTACCACTTCTAGGTGCGAACAAACTTCAATTGTCTTCGTTTATATTGATATTGGCTTTATTGATGTCTTTCTAACATATTTTATCTTTGTTTTATATTGTCAGGTGCGAACAAACTCCTATTGACTTTATTTATATTGATATTCACTTTATTGACATATTTACTGCTTGTTTGATCATGTCAGGTGGGAACAAACTTCTATTGTCTTTATTTATATTGGTATTCACTTTATTGATGTCTTTCTAACATACCTACTCTTTATTTATCATGTCAGGTGGGAACAAACTTGTAATGTTTTTAACAAAATCGTCACCGCGAACGATTTCAGAAACTTGTTACAGAAGAAATAAACTTAATATCTGTTTTTTCTAAAAAAAATTACGAATGATTAAAAAAAAATGTTAAATGTAAAGTAAGTGATTTGCAGGTTTAAATCAAAATATTAAAGATGACCAATATCTTGAAACAATTCTTTTACATCATGGCGTACCTTTATACCTATCTGACATTCAAAAGGTGACTTTCTTCTTCTCTTTTTTTTAGAGGTTGTCTAAACTCACTTCTTTTTAAAAAAACGGACCCTTCTATTTTGGGAATTTCTATTTTTTTAGGGTTCCAATTGATATTGACTTTATTGATGTCTTTCTAATATATTTACTGTTTGTTTGATCATATCAGGTGCGAACAAACTCCTATTGACTTTATTTATATTGGTATTCACTTTATTGGTGTATTTCTAACTTATTTACTCTTTATTTTATCATGTCAGGTGCGAACAAACTCCTATTGACTTTATATATATTTGGAATTCACTTTATTGATGTATTTCTAGCTTATTTACTCTTTATTTTATCATGTCAGGTGCGAACAAACTCCTATTGACTTTATTTATATTGGTATTCACTTTATTGATGTCTTTCAAACATATTTACTGTTTGTTTTATCATGTCAGGTGCGAACAAACATGTAATGTTTTTATTTTTATTGATATTGACTTTATTGTTGTCTTTCAAACATATTTACTGTTTGTTTTTATCATGTCAGGCGCGAACAAACTTCTACTGTCTTTGGTTTTATTGATATTGACTTTATTGATGTCTATCTAACATATTTACCGTTTGTTTTATATTGTCAGGTGCGAACAAACTTCTACTGTCTCTGTTTTAATTGATATTAACTTTATTGATGTCTATCTAACATATTTACCGTTTGTTTTATATTGTCAGGTGCGAACCAACTCCTATTGTCTTTATTTTAATTGTTATTGACTTTATTGATGTGTTTCCTATATGTTTACTGTTTGATTTACCACTTCAGGTGTGAACCAACTCCTATTGTTATATTATTATTGTTTTCCACTTTATTGATGTGTTTCTAATATCTTTACTGTTTGTTTACCATGTCAGGTGTGAATCAACTTCTATTGTCTTTATTTGAATTGCTTTTGACTTTATTGATGTGTTTCTAATATATTTACTGTTTGTTTTAACATGTCAGGTGCGAAAAAACTCCTATTGTTATTAGTTTTATTGTTATTCACTTTATTGATGTGTTTCTTCTATGTTTACTCTTTGATTTACAACTTCAGGTGCGAACAAACTCCTTTTTTTATTTATATTGTTATTGACTTTATCGATGTGTTTCTACTATGTTTACTCTTTGATTTACAATTTCAGGTGCGAATCAACTTCTATTGTCTTTGTTTATTTATGGAAATATTTAAATTAACATATATGTTGTAGCACTTTCGTTTGCGCTCCTCAATTTCTGTTGAAGAAAGAAACAGGCGTATTCGGGCCACCAAATCGAATGCTAAAATCATTCCGAGTGAGTGGAAGGCGTACGCCCGCACGCTAGAATGTACACACGCTGGAGAGTACAAGTCTCGAGGATCTGGCAAACGACTGTGCTAAGAGGTAATATCCATGGGATGTGGGGCAAGGGTACGTGTGCGTGTTATTATTGCAACATGTCTGTATACAATTTGTTCAATAAATGTGTTCGCACCTTTATATTCGCGTGTGTAGATCAATTACATTCCATCGATACCAATCCCCATGTGTCAGCGGCACAGGCAAGTCAAGATGGGAGTGAGAACACTCGGTTGATAAAGCATCTCCAGGTGTGCGAAAAAAATGATCTCAGTCCGTGGTGCAAACAAATGATGTTACGGGTGGAAACGTGGACGAGTCGGTTGTGCTACAGATTGGATCTAACAATGGAGATAGTGATGAATCTGTAGCGGTACCGACTAAAGCTGTTATGGGTGGAAATGTGGACGGGTCGGTTGTGCTACAGATTGGATCTAACAATGGAGATAGTGATGAATCTGTAGCGGTACCGACTAAAGATGATAAGGAAGATGATGTCCCAGCCCCTCAGGTCCAGGCTCAAGACGATGTTGATAGCTGTGCCGACTTTGTTATGTCGAGTCCACCACGAGCACGTGGTCGACCGAAAATAAAATCAAAGGCAAAGCGAGCTAAACAGACGAGAGAAGCTTCGCAGATGTACCACGACCAAGTCAGCCTTGCTACAATGCAGAGTATTGTGTGCAGCGACGCAACATTCACTACAGCAAAGAAAGTTGTCGAACGTTATGGATTGTTTGAAATTAAGAAAGAGACCAAGCAACCAAGACCGTTTAAACTGGATGATCGAAGCAAAAACAAGCCCATGCCTGTAAAAGATCTGTCTCGTGTTCTACCGAAGTCAATGCTTTCGAAATGTGCTTCGCAAATCGTACGTCTACAAAGAGAAACCCCTGGTCTCGCAGAAAACCAAGTTGCAATCCAAGTACCGGAGATCGGAGTTTTAGACAGTTCGACTTTAAACCTCATGCGCACGCGGCATCGTTTTATGGGAAAAAAATAAACAGATTGAATTTGCTATCGATTGGGCAGACTCGTTGGATGTAAAAATTGGTGAATCACTTGAAGAAGTTTTCCAGATATCGAAACACATGGATATTGTACCAGCGCTAAAATCACTCCAACTTCAAACCGAGAAAGTACGTTGGTGTCATTTATTTCTTATGGTATTTTCTAACTTAGAGTCACTTATTCATATTTAGGTCAATATTGTGGACTTTGCTGGGCGTATGCAATTGAGCGTCGCCGCTCTTCATTTCGCTTTAGAAAGAATTTTTCAAGACAATAGCCGCGTGATCGTAGTTTTGCCGTCACTCACTGGTGCTATCGGCATGGATGATGTGGATGAAATGATACGAGTGATGCTTTCGAAGGACGGTACCGATTATGCTATTTTTCCGCTACTATTCGGCAGCAACCACATGTGTTTCGTGTTTTGCGCGCATGAGCACTCAAGAAAATTATTTTTACGATCCCATGACTTTCAGCCATGCGCAGGAGGCCTATCATTTTGCACACGATAAACTCCGCTGAATTCTTCCGACGAATGGACCTGCGCAGTACTGCATCCGCCGTTTCGAATCAGCAATCGGGGCACAATTTGATAATTACAACTGTAGAATTTACGTACTCGTTGCTGCCGAGTCTTTTGTTCATGGCAAAAATCCTGGCCCGCTGAATCAAGCAAGCTTGCAGTACTTTTGCTATCGACATTTGATGATGTGTTTGTAGTTTTCTACTCGAGAAAAAAAAATGGAAGCGTATCGTTTTTTATCAATAAGGCTGCATTTAATTGCTAACTATAATGCAACTTGCTAAGCTAAGTGCTCTGTTGATATGAGGATGGCGACTGAGTCAGGTAAAGCCATCCCTCTGACTTGAGTCAACATAGCAATTTTAAACTTGCTTTGAGTAAAGAAAAAATGACTTGGAGAATTTTGGCAACTGTTTACCTGCATGCAATATTGGCGACAAAGTCAGGTGAAGCCCTCTCTCTGCCTTGAGGCAAGACAGCAATTTTTAACTTGATTTTAGTATGAGAAGAAAATGACTTAGGAGATTCTGGCAACTGTTTTGCTTAAGCTCAAAAATTACAAATTATATGCATCGAATGTATTGACACGTGGTTGGTTTGAAGAGCCCCCTGGCTTTCCTGCCAAGTCAGTATCCAGCTATACGTATAGTCGCGTTTTATGCAAGTTTGTACATTTACCGAATAATGGCTACCGATTCGGTCCAATCGGTAGCAAATGCCCTTTCTCGTGTCCAAAAGAGGGGTCCCAGTCGGTAACAGCAACCAGTGCCTTGATTAAAACATAAAATTGTTAAAACATAACATTCCCACTTTGAACCAATCTAGATCCCAGTTTGACCTCAAAATGGTGTATTCTTTGGAAACCTATACGATTGGTGATTGATCAATTAATAATAGCAATAACGCAACAGAGTTCCGCTCCCAAGTCATCGAGTGCTATTCTAAAAAAGACCATGTTAGAGCATAAATATGCCGATCGAGGTAACGTTATCTTACGAACGAAGTGAAATTATTCTCGTGGAGCTAACAACGTATTCGAGGCCTAGTGCGATTTTCTGGACTGTATTATGAGAAAGCACCCAGTCTGTATACATAGAAGCTGCCCATGCGTTAGAGCGAACATGCTGCCAGCGCTTACGACAAAGCCAAAGCAAACAGTGCGTCAAGTCATTAAAAATACACCCTAGTTCTCTTTAAACATGAATTACTATGCAACATCTACGCCGAGTTTCACCATGACCAGCTCAGTCCACAAAAAGACAATGAAATAAACGTTGCTTCGGTACATTACGCATTGCAGTTACCGTAATAGACATGTTATAGATAACACAAATGTGCAGTAGAAACAACCTCAATCAGATAATGAGTAGTATTGTAATTTTCAAACGACAAAATTTACTAGGGAATATTCCGAAAGCTTTTTAAAATAATTGATCTCCTCTCTAAAACGATAATCCGTACTTTATTGAGTGAACTCAAAAATGATCCAAAGATAGGGATGTTCCTTGTAACAAGTTTGATATTTGTGACATGTCCATTACGGTATTTCTCCCTTTTATCTTTGTAGTTTTTCGAAATGTCTCAATAGGTCATGACAGATAACTTGGATTTTGTATCGAATTCTACAGTACACGAATAGATCCGTTGTTCTTAGCACAGGCCGGTGTATTTTATAACTTAAAATAGCAATAGCGTAACGACTGGCTCGCAGAAGTGCGCTATTTTCGATAAATTACCATTTTTATCATTAGAATAGCAATAGCACACCGACTGGAGATGCTCTAAGAGGCATTCCTAAGGCCCTTGTTCAAGTGCCGGAATGGCGTTCTGTACTGTAAAATAGTGACACATGATTGGACAAAAAAATTTGGTGTTTGGCACATTGGTGTTCCGAGATCGTTGTATTCTGGAACACCTCCATGAGGTGTTCTGAAAAGAGCACATTTGTACCGAAATCATATATGAAGTAACATACATAATAAAGATAGCAGTATAATAGTAGATTGTGCGTATGCTGCGAGTCCTCGCCCGAAGCCTTCGGCACGACCCAAGGGAAATCGATAATTACACGATGCACAGCCCTTAGACATCAATACATGTAGTACAGCGCGCATGCTCATATAATGTGTGATGCAGGTGGGTATGTACATGGACAGTGTCCGGAACATCGTTTCTGAACAATCAGAATTACATACCCCTAACCCTTCTTTCGGTACAGTAAAGCGTGCCAGCACTTGAACAAGGGCCTAACGGGATCATGATCCCCCAAAATTCGACCATCTGTTTTTGAAAATCGCCGTGAAATCTGTTTCGTTCCCAACGGGATCATGACCCAGGTTTTAATCTCATACTTGGGGATACATGTACTAAACATTATCTCGAGTAATTTATAGTAGGTACACAGGTAACATTAGCAATATACCCTGGATACGCCAATAATATTAAGCTGTTCTATCGATAACAATGCTCACGTTCTCGCTCATTAACATTCCCGAATCCATGGAATTGCGTGTATTGGATCGGTTGTACGGCCATTAAATTTTACGGCGTTGTATTATTTCGATGTTTTCAAACCGATTGAAGTCTACCTGTAACGCCTGTCATACCTGGTGCGGTCTCGCTCCGAGCTAATACTACGACCACGGCTTCGAGTCCGGCGGCGTCGACCGCCACCTCGATCAGCAGGGCTTTGGTCCCGTCGCTTTTTCTTGTCACGACTTGAGCTATATCGGTATTCATCACGACTTCGACTGGTACGCCTACAAAACAAATTATGTCGTGGAGAAGCCGATGATGATCGGCTACGCCACCGTCTTCTTTCAGGGTTTAGCAACTTAAGATTGGCTGAAACTGCCGCTGTGTCCCTTTCCTCATTCGATTCAGACAACGAATTAGATGAGCCGATAGCACTATCGAGCGGCAGGTATAGCGCGCTGGAAATAAATAAGATAATGAGAAATGTTACAACCTGAAGAACTAATAATATAGCACCTGTAAGTGTAAACGAGCGAGTGCAGCAGCCTCTTGCTCAGCTTTGGACGCTTTTCTTTTCTACATATTCAGTATTAGTAGATAAAATTAACACGAAGGTTTTATCGATGCCGCACCTTTTTCTTCATGACGAAGTCATCGCAGCCATCTTCTCCTACCTCGATCTTAGCTGGCTCAACTGTAAATGTAAACAGTTGCGTCACAGCGTTTGCAAGCCTGGGCTAGATCGAAATTACGTTAGGTGCTCACCGTTCCTGGCGTTCATTACAGCCGTTTCCATCGCCATCGCGTTTCTCTTCCTATGATAACATCGTAATCAGAGCTTTCACAACGTCTTCACATCTTTGGTGCTCACCAACCTGTTCAGACATCCGGTCTTGGAGCTTTTACACATATTGCATTCGGATCGTTTGCTTCCAGTTTACATGACCACATCTACACAAAAATCGCTACTTCACCAGCTTCGCTTTGAAATAGCAGACAAACACAGCATACGTGTTTCACGTCCAGTCTCCAGGCCGTCTGAGGTCGGTTCCCCCTTGAGGCTTGGGTTTGTCACACCACCAGACCCGGTGTTTGACAGCGGCTACACGCGCTGCGTCAGGCAAAGTTAATGCTGGAACAGCTACAGGCAGATGCGTAGTAAGCACTAGGTATGTACGAGTGAATAAAAATCATACCCTGGTAAACGCGTTTGTGTTTCCTAACTTCGCGCCTAAAACAGGCGTTTTGAGGTCATGACCCCATTTCGGGTCATGAGCCCATCTCGGATCATGAGCCACAAGTGTGTGGACGGGACTTAGCAGATCAAGGCATATGTGGACGACTTTTAGCCAATAAGAGCGTCTATATCTGCCTGGATCACGGCTCATGATCCCGTTAGGAATGCCTCTGAAGCAGAGAT